>JANIJG010009448.1:34259-48104 GCA_024611175.1 Megaceryle torquata | reverse complement strand
TTCCTGTTAAGGATGGCATTTCTAATTTTTTTGTTGCTGTTGTTGTATGTCACAGTTAATTAATATCAGTGTATTTCCTCATACAAAATCAGGGAGGAAATATATGTAACTTAACTTCAAGTACTCAAGAAGCAAAGGCATAATGTCATGCTTGATTTCCATACTCTCTGAGTGCTTGGATTTTACAGTAAATGAGTAACGTGTGGTATCTTGTGTAAGAAAGCTGTCTTTATTCTATGTGATGCTCTGTGTGCAAAACATTCTCTCTTTCAGCTTTAGATAGTACACTTAAAATTATTTTCTACATACGATTTTCCAGCTTATTTAATGTCTTCTGTCCATATCTGTCAATAGTAGAACAGATCCAGATTTTTTAATTTGTTTGAAAAATGTACTAAGCAGATAAATACACAGTTTAAACAAGCAAGGCAATGGTTAAACTCTTCCTCTCAGAAAATCATGATCTGTTTATTCATGTTTTGGGGTTTTTTTTCACTTTTGGTTGGTTGGTTGGTTGGTGGAGGATGTTTTTTTGGCAGATCATTATCCCAATAGAAAGATTAAATTAATACACTTCTGTGAGATTTTTTTGTTGTTGTTCAGTTATTCTTTTTAAGTTGTTCAGGTGTTAAAAGACCAAGTCCTAGAGATCTAGGTACTATCATATCCAGTGCAGGTCCAAAAAGTGCATTCTTTTTGACATGGATGGTGTTGATGGATTTCTTCTGCAAATTAGACAGCAAGGTAATAAACCTTGTGATGCTATTATGTTGGATTGGAATGGATTTTGACTAAATAAAAAAGCAACTGCTGAGATATTTTGAGGATTTTGGTTTTGAGTGTGTTTGTACAATGTTAAGATACTTTGATGTGGTTGCAGAAGAAATGTTAAGCATATAGCATATAAGGTCATAGCTTTATTGCAGTGTTATGCATCTTTTGTGAGGTTCATTAATACCCAGATTAGTAGAATTAAAGGTAAAAAATGTGCTAAAGAAGATGCCAGGGTGCCTGTTTTTCATCTTGTTTCTGTCATGGTAGATTTATGAGAATATGAGAGAGCTTTTATCTCATTAGAACAGAATGTGATTTTATAATTAAATATGATTAAGTTGCATTTTATCTCCAAATATAACTTCCTGTTGCATCCTTTTATGACTATTCAAAGAGATGAATATACAAATACTTAGCAGGAATAGCAGACTGACTAGCAAGTTAGCAACTTAACAGTTACAGTAGCTTGTCTCATTAAGAAGAGGGAATCTGGAAAATGTATGGCTTCCAGCTTGTGGTTTGTTAGCATATGTTTGTTTATAAAACCAGAAGAATGATGTTCAGAATGTCCAGGAACTGACTGGCTTGCAATGGCTTGATGCTCTGTTACACTTTTTGGATGAGAACTCTCTGTCAATCTTGTATGGAAGTAGCATTCTCTGATCTTTAAGCCATTTTTGGGGTTTTTTTAAATAAAGTAATGCAGAGGTGTGTAATACATCAGGTGTACTAGTGGCTGAATGACATAGTTTTTTTGGATGTTTACACTTGTAACATCAGATTTCAGATACTGTTGGTACCCATTATGCCCCTAACCTAGATTTTAAGGTTTGCTTTGAAACGACTGAGGAAGGATTCTCTCTTTCAGAGGTGTGACTATTTTTATCAGCTGTCTTCTTGATTAGGTAAGCAGGTGATCGTATTTTCTGCTAACTTGCCAAATCCCATTTTACAGTTGTTCAATCTGCTTGATACAATCTTGATATTTAGCTTGAAAACCTGCTTTATTCTGGTCAACTGTCTCATCATCAATGTTTAAGGATCCTCTCTGCAAAGTACAGAAGGTGCTAGGAAGTATTTTTGTAACTGCTACAAGAAGCTTTTAGTTCAGTGTATCATGGTAAACCATGTGCTTGCAAGTTGGAATTTGAAGCCTGATGTGTTCACAGACCTATGATACACGCAGTTTAACAATTTTGTTATGTGCTACATACATATGTAACATGTATCTATCTATCTGTATATGAAGTTCCTGAAGTAGGTAGTAGATAAATACCCTTAATGGATACCCATGTTTGCAATTGCACTTTCAGAAGTGTAACAACGGGTTTTTTCTAAGGTACCAGAAATTACATGTTTTGTTGAGTACACCCTCTGTGTCAGATAACAGGACTATCCCATCTTTTTCCAAAGGGAGAGTGTTTTTTAGCTTCATCTTGCCTGTTTTCTTTGGAGTTAGTTGGCATCACGCAGAGTGAAGTGTTCCATCAAGACATACAGAAATTAAAAAAAAAAAAAAAAAGAAAAATAATACTGAGCTATGAAAGCGAGGCATTCAGTACACAGAAGAGAAATGCTTGTGTTAAAATAGATACTGAAAGATATAAACTTTAAGAACTGCAAGAATAAACTTGCAAGTTATAACCTTGAACTGCAAGATATAACCTCTCATCTTCAGTAGTTGGGAAGATTGAGGTATGACACCTTTATTTTTAAAGAAAGAGCAGACTACTGGCTAAGAAAGAGAAAAATATTATTTACTGGAATGACCATGAGATCTGGACACTTAAAATTGTAGTCATGCAAATTATTTCCCTTCTGTCAAAAGTTTTCGTCAGTTTGTGAGGTGGTAGTGTCTTGTTTGTTTAGAGATCCTGAAGTTCCTCTGTGCTACATTTCTTCCTTGCAGCACGGCTTTTTAGTCAAAGCTTCTCCTCTGTATAATTGACACTATGTCAACCTTACTTCTTAAGAGAGGTGTGTTTAGGTACTGCGTAGCCCCTGAAATTCTCCACCAGCATGTTTCCACTTGCTTCCTTACGTATCTTCCTTTATGTCTTGTCTGTTAAATGTAATGATACACTGTCAAACTACAGAATTCAATCTGAAGGAAGTAATCTTTCCTTTTAATTCTTTTACATCAGAAAGACATTTGCATTGCTTTGTGTCTATATATGTAATTTTCCTGCAAGGTCCTTTACATGTTTTAAGGCCTTCTGCTTATTACAGCCACTTGTGGTTGTCAGACAAAGATCAAAATCTGTGTCCTGTGTTTAAAATGGCCTCAGCATGCAAGTTACAGAAGGTGGCAGGCCACTTTTTAAGAAAAAAGTTTAGGAAAGACTGCTGTTCTACAGGCCTGCAAGCCTGAGTTTGTAATGGACATGGTGTCAGAAACCACAGTAAAGAACAAACTACTAGTGGGCAAAGAGGTAGCATTTCTTTCTTAGGGAGAAGTGTAGCCTACAAATACAAGTTCTTTGAAAGGGTTACTGAGTAGGAGGTAAGCAATATTGGCACTGATGAATCTGCTTGGATTTCTAAAATGAGTTTAATAATGTCCCTCATCAAAGACATGAAGACAAAATCATCTGCCAATGTATGTGGTTTTTGATTTTAGCAGTAGTGTCCTAGTGAGATTTCTGCTGTGACTTGTGATTTTTCAACATCTTTATAAGTTATCTGAAAAAGAATGAGATTGAAAAGTTGAACTGATTGTTTTCAGTGTGGTAAAAATGCACATTGAGTGTGAGGAGCTGCCAAAGAACCTTGTGGTATTGAGTGACTAAGTTGAATACATGGTAAGTAAAATTTAGTGCTCTGAAGCATAAAACAGTTGTTGTGGAAAATAGTCTTAGCTTCATATGTGTAATGAGGGATTATGAATGAACATGGCAACACCATAGAAAGAGGTCCTAGGAATACTGTAAATATCTAAAAGTTCCATATGTTTTTCATAAGTTGTCAGGTCAGTGCTTAGTTTGCATCCAAAAAGTTGGTTTGATATTGGACATTAATGGACACAGGGAAAAAAAAAAAAAAGCTGTAATTATGTGGACACATGCTGCATCCAGAAGTTGAGTAGTATGTCCTGTTCTGATGAACCTCCTTAGGAAGGATATAGTTGAATTTGTATAGATTAAAAACAACTACAACAACAAAATAATAATTAAAAAAACCCCTAAATCTGAAGTGGCACCTCTGCTGTGAAGAAAAGCTGAGAGACTTGGGATTCTTCAGCCTGAAGAACAGAAAGCTCTGGGGAGACATTATTGCAGCCTTCCAGTGCCTAAAGCAGGCCTACAGGAAGGATGAGAAGGGACTCTGTATCAGGGAGTGTAGCTAAAGGACATGGGGTGATGATTTAGATGGGACATTTGTTGCAGGGGTGTAACCCAGGGCAGGGCAGTCTGTACCACCACAACATAAGAAAAAAGTTCTTCACTGCGAGGGTGGTGAGGCACTGGAACAGGTTGCCCAGAGAGGTTATGAATGCCTCATTTCTGGAAGTGTCCAAGACCAGGTTGGATGGGGCTTTGAGCAATCTGCTCTGGTGGGAGGTGTCCCTGCCCATGGCAGTAGGGTTGGAACGAGATGATCTTTAAGGTCCCTTCTAACCCAAACCATTCTATTATTGAATAGAATGAGACTTTTCAGGTGGAGAGAGCAAGAAGATAGAGACAGATGGGAGGGGAAGAATGTTGTTGAGCTCTGAAAGATCATAAATAGCATGAGGAAAGTTAATATGGAATCACTAGTTTCCCTCAGTACCAGATCTAAGGGACATCAAATAACAGTATCATATAGCAAGTGGAAAACAAGCAAAACCTGGTTAATTTCTCATCTCAGGTCTTTGCTATGGGAACTTTTGGGTGCCAGAAGAATTGATCAGAAAGTGGATCCACTGGAGATGTGGTTTCAGCAAGTTTGCAAGTCAAGGCCAGCTAGAAGCTAGAGAGAGGACATAAAAGAGAAATGAGAAATGAAGAGGAGAATTTTGTCCATTTGTGTATGCTCACTAGGTACCTTCTGTCGGAGGTGGCATGTTGGTGTGGATGGGTGTTTGGTCTGTGTTAGTGTGAAGGAGTGGAGAACAGTGTTTGCTGTTGATTCTGTTCTTTTCCTTTTTTTCCCTGCAGGGTTATGCTACCTTAAGAAGGGGGGGGGGACGGGGACGGGACGGGATGGACGGACATGACACAAGGTAGAATTTTTCTTCCTTCTAGAGGTCCCAAGCACTCTGAAAGAGAGAAAGAGGGACCTTCAGAGGTTAGGGAGTGTGACAGTAGCAGCCTGGGAGCCCATGACTGAAGAAGGAACCCAAAGAATCTGTGGTAATTATCTGCCCTGCAAGGGCGCAGTAGGCAGTGAGGGTTAAGCTGATGCTCAAGAGTAGCAATTGAAGTGCCTCATCAAGTAACTTGATTTTCATTTGAGTGGTTAATATTTTTAATTAAAAGGTTAGATAATTATTCTGATTTATAGTTCAGCTTTTTGTTTTGTTTAAGAACTTTTCAGTCTTATTTGCAAGCTCTGTTGAATAATACTATTCAACAGAAAGTATTAAAGAGAAGGCCTAAGCAGATCCACTACAAAGGTCTGGACACCTGAAAAGTCGCATGGTACCCGGTGCATTAGTTTTTATGTTCCTAGAAGAGCACTTCAGGAAATAATTTCGGGAAAGCAATCTTGGTGAAAATATGCACTTAAGTCAATTGGAACTAAAATATGTGGTAATTTAACTTAAGAAAAAATCTGTATGAAATGGCACTAGGATACTTTGTCACATTAAAAAGTGGTAGGGCTTGGGTGGTGGATTTCGGTTTTGCTGCCAATAAGATCCTGTATTTTTCTTAGAATTTATGTAGCAATTGCAAACTGTCATGATCATCCTGCTATGTCAGTACTGTGCTGCTGTGAGGCTACAGACACATTACCATTTTTTACTGCATCCTTCATTTCTGGCATTCATGGTTTTTTTTGTATCATCCTTGTTCTGGCTTTGCATGCCTGGCTTACAGCTTTTTGGAGAAGAATGCTGTTCGCCTCTATGCTGATGGTAGAAAGAAACTTCTTTTTTTGAAAGCTACTAGCAGTAGTTGAACATAATTTTTCCCTCTTTAATTAGCATGTATGTCACCAACTGATGAAAACCTTCTAACACGCTCTTCATTTGCTCATTGCCATGCAAGTAGCGTACCTCATAAAGTGGTGCCTGTGTGGAATCTGCCCTTGCCCTGGCATTGTTTCTGTGCGTCTTCCAGCCAACTCTAATGAGTCAACTTCATTTTGTCTGACTGATGTTTTCAGCATTCTGGCTGATGTGACCAAAGTTAAGGGGTTTGGGGTTTTTTTAATACTTCGTACTCCAGGCTCTTAGGAGTTATTTGTATGGTGCTGTATGCTCTGTTGACTTCACAGAGCTTGTTTTTCTTCTCTGAGCTACTTCTTTTCTTTAAAAAAAAAAAATAAAAAAAGCTTGTTTTGATACATGCTCTCTCTGGCACACAGTAAAGGCTTTGTCTTTACTTCTTTGATACTTCACTGAATTTTGTTGTGGCCAGGCTTTAGAAGAGCTTTAAGCAAGGAAATAAATTACAGCCGACAATAAAGGGAAATGTAGAAGGAGCTAGAAGTGTTTTGAAGAAAACCCCAATGTACAATAGCAAATGAGGAGCTTGTATAATAAGCTTCCTGCTTTTGAAAAGGAAGCTATGGAATGGAATCAGTAAATCAAAAGCATAAATTAAAGAAATTTCTGTGCAATTCTAGTTTGTGTCATTTTTTCATGGTGGGGACGTGACAATGAATCTGGCCCCCAGATCTGTTCTTTGCTTGTAGCACTAACAAACCATGTGATTGAAATTAAGTATAAAAATAGTGGTAATTTAGACAAGAGTTTACTTTTGGGGTTTTTTTTCCCTCTTCAAATGAAAAAAATAGAGACATATACCCCTGCTCTTAATGGAAGCTTATTTAGGTTTATATTCATGCTGTTCTGCACAACAGATGTGGTAGAAATAGACAGAATGTGGTGACACTTGTTTTGTTCTTTGAGTAGCCATATTAGCTTTCTGGTTTTTTTCCTCAAGTCTTCGTATTTGCTTTATTTAACTGCTGTATGCACAGTCTTACTGTACAAGGTAATAGGTATCTTGTCTAGTTTGAGAGTGAAATGGACCATGTATAGCTCTACATCTGAAAGCTGTTCATCTAGAGACTTAACTCTTAGGAGCAAGTTGGCAGAGTACTAGCTACTGTCTTTTTGCTGCCTAACTGACATTGAGCATACCTAGTCTGAGGTTAAATTCCTAAAGATTTTAGTTTTTACTCATGACAATATTATTTTTCAATGTTTTTCAACAAATGCATTGTTTGATGAATGAGCAGAGAGAAAAGGCATTGATTCAGCAGTAGAATTTGTTGCCTGTATATATATATCTGTGGAATAGGTGCTAAATTCTGAGCTTCTCTAACTTATGCTATGTGAATTCATCCAGTATTTTCTTTGGAGTACATGCTTTGTTTCCATTTAATTTCATTACATCCTTTTCCCAGCATGTAAGCACTTGAATATCTGAAGTCATTTCAAGGGAAAATGGTAGTCAGGGTTAGCATGAGAAACATGATATGCTTCCCCTCAGCAGATCAATGTGAGCTTGCATCTTCCTTCTCAAATTAATTATAACCTCACTCTCAGTGGGGTTTTCACATGCAGAATGTTTTTGTGGTGCCCCATGCACCTGTGCCTTTCAGGATGGAAGAGGGGATGTCAATCTCAAGTCATCTAAATGAGACTGTCACATGAGGAATGTGACATGGAGAGGAAGAATACTGGTAGTGCAGTAGATATGCAAGGCATAAATCTCTAAAAATAATTTTGAAGATACTAATCTGTATTGGTTATTTGATAAATTCTGATATCTGAGTGGAAGAAACTCCCATAGACTTAACTGATTTTTACAAATGGAATCAAATTATGAATTCTGGGAAATACTTTGGTGACTGCACAACTGATATCAACAGACATTAGCAAATAACTCTTTTTAAGCTCACATGAACTAAAAATGTGGTTATAAAAGTCATTTAGCATCTTATAAAATACAGTTAAAATATCAGTGGAATTGATTATTTATTTATTTATTTAGAACTTAGGTGAAATTAAACTTGTAATGTATATAGTTACTGACATAACTTCAGACAGCATTCTTTCCGAGCATAAAATCAGATGTTAGTTGAACTGACATTGGGCTTGCATTAAAAACGTAGTACTGACTTCAAGTATGTGGTTACAGCAAGTGACAGCTCTTGAGCATGGTGGCACCAAATGAATATTTTGCTTTTAGAAAATGACATTGTTTGAAATTAAAGTGAACAACATCACCTCACATAAGAAGTGCTTTCTTCTTTTATGTGGTTAAAAGTTGAGTTGCTTCGGTATTTTATTTCAGTCAGCAGTGCTGTCATCATTGTAGTTATCATTTGAACCTGGTTATAGGGTTGAGCAACTACAGCGATTGCTTGGCACATCAGGCAATTACAAAGTTACAGAATCGCTATGCTTGGAAAAGACCTTTAAGATCACTAAGTCCAACCATTATCTAATTCAACCAGGGCCACTACTACACCATAGTCCTAAGTACCATATCTAGATGGCTTTTAAATACATACCATTTCTCTGGGCAGCCTGTTCCAGGATTTGATAACCCTTTCAGTACAGTAGTTTTTCCTATTGTCCAGCCTAAACCTCCCCGATGTAACTTGAGGCCATCTCCTCTTGTCCTATCAGCTGTGACTTGAGAGACCCCAGCCTCCTTTCAGGTAGTTGTATAGAGTGATAAGGTCTCCCCTCAGCCTTCTTTTCTTCAGACTAAATAACCCCAGCTCCCTCAGCTGATTCTCCTAGGACTTATTAAAATGGGCTCCTACCAAGTTTGATGAAGTAGCAGTGTAATTTGCTAAACTGTATAGGAGTAAAGGGTGACTTCCATAGCTCTGACTCAGCCTCTGTGAGTGTTATACTCTGTGTGATAGTGTTATGGCAATGTTAAGTTCATATAGTTACAAAGGGTCATGTAAGACCTTGAAGTTAAGTTTATGCTGTTTATAAATGCATGGAAAGTAGTATTCTGGTGTCTGTCCCATTAATTGAAACTGTGCAACAGTTGTTTTAACTTCAGAAATCACTTCCAGTTTAGAGTGCAATTATATGGTAAATTTTCAGTAAATTGGGTTAAAAACATGAGTGCAAATGCTGTCAGAAGTATTCTCATTTTAAAATACTGATGGTTTAAAAATAATAGTTGTCTCTCTTTCAGCATGCATATTCCTGTCCTATATGTTGCTAAGAGATGTGCAATTACTGTCTGAAACTGTAAACACTTTCTACATTTGTGTAGTTAAACCTGGTTTTTTACTCAAATGTTGTAAATATAGTGGTAATCAAGGTAAGTATAACCTAAAAAAGCTAAACTGGGTTTATCCAGTATGCATTGTTTGCCTATCCCATGGGTTAGGGCCCTAGGATAATATTCAAGCACCACTTCCTCTGAGCTCAAGATTGGTGCATCCCTATGAGTAAGAAATCAAGGAAAGGAGGCAGGAGAGCTGCATGGATGAGCAAGAAATTTCTAGAAAAACTCAAATGGAAGAAAGAAGTTTACAGTATTTGGAAAAAAGGGACTGGCCTATTGGGAGAAATATGTAGGTGTTGTCAAAGCAGGCAAGGATGCAGTGGGAAGGCTAAGGCTCTCTTGGAATTAAATATGGCAAGGTATGTCAAGGACAATGAGAAGAGCTTTCTCAAGTATGCAAGTAGCAAAAGGAAGACTTGGAAAAATGTGGGCCTGCTGCTGAATAAAGTGGGTGCCCTGGTGATGGAAAGTACAGAGAAGGCAGAGATACAAAATGGCTTCTTTGCTTCAGTCATAGAATCATAGAATGGAATCATAGAATCATTTGGAAGGAATCTCTGGAGATTGAGTTCAGCTCTCCTGACAGAGCAGAATCACCCATCACAGGCCACACAGGGTTGCATTCAGGCAGGTTTTGAAAGTCTTCAGAGGAGGAGACTCTACAGCCTTCCTGGGCAGCCTGTTCCAGGCTCTGTCACCCTCACAATAAAGAAATTTCTCCTCATGTTGAGATGGAACTTCCTCTTTTCCATCTTGTGACTGTTGCCCCTCATCCTATCACAGGGCACCACTGAAAAGAGACTGACCCCTTCTACTTGACACCCACCCCTCAGATATTCGTAAATATTCATAAAATCCCCTCTCAGTCTTCGCCAGGCTAAACAAACCCAGGGCTCTCAGCCTTTCCTCATAAGCGATGTTCCAGTCCCTTCAACATCTTTGTAGCTCTCTGCTGGACGCTCTGTAGCATTACCCTGTCCCTCTTGAACTGGGGAGCCCAGAACTGGACACAATACTCCAGATGTGGTCTCACTAGAGCGGAGTAGAGGAGGATGAGAACTTCTTTTGACCTGCTGGTCACACTCTTCTTACTGCACCCAAATACTCTAGAGTGAGCATGCCTTGCTGTGTGGCCTTTCCAACAAATACCAGTTTTTACCTCTAAGGCTTGCCTCGGGAATCCCAGTCCATGGAAGTAAGAGAGAAGGTCTGGATGAAGAAAGACTCTCTCCTGATTGAGGAGGATGGAGTTAGAGATCATTTGGGCAATCTGGACACCCACAAATCCATGGGCCCCAAAGGGCTTCACCCACAAATGTTGAGGGAATTGGCTGATGCTGTTCCTAAGCCATTCTCTATCTTTGAAATATCATGGAGAAAAGGCAAGGTGTCTAAGGACTGGAGGAAAGCAAATCTCTCTCCAGTCTTCAAGAAGGACAACCCAGGAAATTACAGGCCCGTCAGCCTCACCTCCATCCCTGGAGAGCTAATGGAGCAGCTCATTCTGGAGATCATCTCCAAGCATGGGGAAGAAAAGGTTATCAGGAGTAGGAAGGATTCACCAAGGGAAATCATGCTTGGCCAATATGATAGCTTTCTATGATGGTGTGACTAGCTGAGTAAATGAGGGGAAAACAGTGGATGTTGTCTACCTCAGCTTCAGCAAGGCTTGTAGCACTGTATCCCATAACATCCTCAAGGGTAAGCTCAGGAAGTGTGGGTCAGATAAGTGGACAGTGAGGTTGACTGTGAACTGGCTAAATGACAGAACTCAAGAGGGTTGTGATCAGTGGCACAGAGTCCAGTTGGAGGCCTGTAGCTAGCTGTGTTCCCCAGGGGCCAGTACTGGGTCCAGTTTTGTTCAACATCTTCATCAATGACCTGGATGAAGGGACAGAGTGTGCGCTCAGCAAATTTGTTGATGATACAAAATTGGGAGGAGTGGCCGACACACCAGAAGGCTGTGCTGCCATTCAGTGAGACATGGACAGGCTGGAGAGTTGGGCAAAGGGGAACTTAATGAAGTTCTGCATGGATAAACATAGAGTTCTGTGCCTGAGGAGGAACAATCTATGCATCTATGCACCAATAGCAGTTAGGGGTTGGCCTGCTGGAATGCATCTGTGTGGAGAAGGACCTTGGAGTCCTCGTTGACAGCAGGTTAAGTATGAGTCAGGAGCATGCTCTTTTTCTTCTGTTTATCTAAGGGATTTAGTCTTTAAATAATTATTTTCAGGCAATGAGAAACCAAAAAGAAAACCTCCTTTAAATGAAGAATTCTACAGAAAAGCTGTTTTTCTTCATACAGATAATATTTTTTTTTTTTTTACATGCTTTGATAGGAGATGGTCAGTTCTTCGGATTAGTGAATGAAGATTCACTTCACTGGCAGAATTCCTCAAACAATATTGATTTGTTTTGTTTTGTTTTCAGTGCAATGAAACTTCCTTCTTTTTTGAAGCACGGAACAAAATCACATGCAAACATCTCTGGAAATGCTGTGTGGAACATCATACGTTTTTCAGGTGAGTGAGAAATTGTGATTTCATTACCAAAAGGAGGGAGACGGCATTGATTAAGAACCTTGTTACAACTACAGAGTGGTAGAATACAGGCTTGGAAACACATTTTAGTTATAGGATGCTCTTAAAAGCTTAAATGCCTTCTCTTTCTTACAGTGAGGTGAAACAATAATTTTAAAACTGGATAGTTTGGTGGTTTATTTTGTCTTAGAATTCTCTTTGAAGCAGTATCTCAGGTTGCATAAAGTAGGCTTTAACAGTATCTACAAATGTATATGGCAGGATTTAAGCTGTTATATACGTTTGTTTGTTTTTTTTTTTTTAATTTAGCCATCACATTTTCTGTGCCAGCATTGACTTCATAGTATCATAGAATGGCTTAGGCTGGAAGGGACCTTAGAGTTCATCTAATCCAACCTCCCCATCATGGATTGGGATGCTTCTCAACTAGACTAGGTTGCTCAAGGCCTCATCCAGTCTGGTGTTGAACACCTCCAGGGTGGGGGTATCCACAGCCTCTCTGGACAATCTATTCCAGAGTCTCACCACCCTTGTACTGAGGAACTTTTTCCCAAGATCCAATGTAAAACTACTTTTGCTCAGTTTAAAACCATTTCCCCATATCCTATTACTGGACTACTCTTGTGAAGAGTCTTTCTCCAGTCTTCCTGTAGATTCCCTTCATGTATTAGACTTTGGTGAGGCGTTTGGATTTCAGATGTTACTATTTCCTACAGTGCACATAAATTCATTTTTTTTTTACAGAAAGACATACTGAATTTCCATAATGTTCTGCTTACTTTTGGAAGTGTATAAAATGTTTCTAATATTACACATCTCAAACACTTTCTTCTACTATTGCAAAAACCCTGACAGAAATGTGCAAGTGTCTAGCTAGGAACTGGTCAATTGGATGCTTGGGGCTGGTTTTAGCAGTGCTGTAAATGAGCAAGCTCAGAATTCCTCCTTCAGTTTCTTTACTGTGGCATGATCTTCTTGCCTGCTCCTGTGAAATGTTAAGCAAAAGGCTGCTGTTGCCAGCAATTGACAGTAGATCTTGAAATAAAGAAGTGTATCGTCAAAGGAAGATGTCATAAACATGTGGCTTTGTGGAGCTCTCATCCCTGTAAGAGTCTGCCTGAAGGTAGGGATGTACAGGATCTAGTAGAAAATTACTTTTTGGGGACCTAAAGTTTGTGGGTCTATTTTCTTGTGAAGAGGACTGTAATTGAGACCTATCTGTGTAACTTGCTCTTGTTTTATTTTTCAAACTACATAGAGTGCCAGAGAATGAATCCAACTCTCTGTCAAGAAAGTTCAGCAAGTTTGGATCCATAGGTTATAAACATCGGTACAGGTGAATATATTTAATTGTTTAAACTTCAGTCAATTCCTTCTTAATTTCTTTTTTTCTCTTCTTCCAATGAGAGAGAAACCCCACCCAGACTATGACTCAGAGTGGTTCTGCTGACAAAGCATGAATCAGGGCCCTTTTAACAGACTCCCCCTTGGGAGTCTGACAGTTTTGGGGCAAATATGAGTTATTTCTCATTCTCCAAATTCCCAGAGCTGGCTAGGGCCTGCTGTAGCCCATAGTGAAAGCAAATGCAGCCTTGCCGATGCTTTATGTCAAAATCTCCTTGTAAGTCCTCAGATCATGCTCCTGTCCTAAAGGGGTTTTCCTGAGAAGTGGAGAATACCAAAATGAGGAGGCACGCTGGCTGCCACTTTTCTTCTGGCAATTAGCAACGAGTTGGTGCAAAGAAGTGTATGATGTGTGTAACTGTGATGCCCTTCTTTACAGCTGCAACTGAGCTATGGCAGGGGCTATCAATCTGAATCATAGAATCAGACAATGGTTGGGGTGGGAAGGGACTTCTGGAGATCATAAAGTTCAACTCTCTAGAGCAGGATCACCCAGGGCAGGACAGACAAGAATGTGTCCAGGTGGGTTTTGAACATCTCTAGAAAAGGAGATTCCACAGCCTGTTCCTCTCTGTCACCCTCACAGTAAAGAAGGTTTTCCTCATGCTGAAGTGGAATGGTTATGTCTTATCCTATAGCAGTACTGATTGTGCAGTGGTGTTGATTTAAGAATAAAAAACAAGGGCAGATCTGAAGGGAGATGGAGATAT
>JANIJG010009448.1:20845-31799 GCA_024611175.1 Megaceryle torquata | reverse complement strand
AATCCCTGGGTGCGCAGAACCAGGAGTATTGTAGGAGATGTCTACATTTAAGGGCCCTGTGGTGAGCAGAGTTGTCCTCATTTCTGTGACAGTGAAGCATCTGCAGAATCTCTGAGAAAGAAGCTTTTGGGAAGTGGGCCACAAGAACAGTTCACATGACATTCATGCAGAATTCAC
Source organism: Megaceryle torquata (assembly GCA_024611175.1). NCBI lineage: Eukaryota > Metazoa > Chordata > Aves > Coraciiformes > Cerylidae > Megaceryle > Megaceryle torquata. The sequence continues at coordinate 31,622 of JANIJG010009448.1, read as the reverse complement.
CGGTTTCTTAAGTCATCTGTGAAAGAGGCCGGCAGGCTCAAATAGGGATTACTGTTCTAATTGTCAGGATTGCAATTTGGCCATCTGCTCACATGACTAGTACTGTCTGAGTGTACTGTTAAGATTAGGTTTCATTATGGTCTGTGGATTTATATGCAAAATGTTTTTTATCAAAAAATCATGAATTTGTTCAGGAAATAAGAAATTAAGATAGAAATCGTATTTAAAATTTATGCTGCTTGAACTTCAACATTTAAAATGGTTCCTCTGTATTATCCAGAACTGAACTTGGAAAATACCAACTTCCCTGGAGTGAAGTTAAGGCCAAAGGTGTCCGTGCGTTCATATGGGAGCCGGGAAGGGTCTGTGTCAAGCCGTTCAGGAGAGTGCAGTCCAGTTCCCATGGGATCTTTTCCAAGAAGAGGATTTATGAATGGAAGCAGAGAAAGCACTGGTTATTTAGAAGAGCTGGAAAAAGAGAGGTAAATTTCTTTGTTTATTGATCCAGTATGGATTGACTTCAATGTTAACATGAAAGTTTACTAACACACCTAGTATTCAGCTATCATGCATTTGGTTTTGATCACTGGTGTATTTATCTTGACAGGCAAGGAAACCAGGAATCCACATCATATTTAGATGCATGCAGCCAAAAAAAAAAAAATAAGAAAATCTTAAAACATATCATGCTGTTTCTACTGCTTCATATATGCATTTCATTGTTACTCTTTGTTGGCTGAAGGTTATTTTACTTTGACGAGCAGATTGTCACCATCTGAAATATGTAAGAGAGAGGGGATGGAGTGTTCCAAACTCCTCACCACTATTGCTAAGTCCCAAAATGGTAACAGTGTGATCGTGCAGTCTCTTTCTCTTTTTTTTGCAAATGGTTATGACTACTATGGCAGGTTGGGTAGTTATTTACTGTTAGCAGACATTTACCTAGTCATTCTCCTCTCTCAGCAAAAATGTCAGCTAAACACACCTTCAAGATGTTGTTCCTATCTGATGTTGTTGACACAATCGTGGAGTTCCTTTTCTTCCAAGGTAGTGATATCCATTTAATAGAAAGAACATACTTTCCTAGCATAATACAGATCTGTAGCACCTTGTCAATCACAAAGTAAGAGACATGCAGCTGTTTCTACTGAAGAACCTGACTGAAATCCCAGATGTTTTTAGAGGTCTGGCTTTAAGATGGGGTTTCCTCATGGTTTGGTCATTGACATCTGCTTAATAGATGGGATGTTAAGCTGGGGGCTGCAAAAAGAAATAAACAGCAGCACAGTATTTTTATGCCTAGTAATCATTTACAAGTTGTTAACAAAAAAAAAAATCCACTTTGGACTTGTAGTACAAAACTTTGTTGCATAGTAAGTGGTTTGTGGTCAGCTCTTCAGAAACCCCTCTTCTAAAGGTCCTTTTATGGTGTTTAGTAAAATTTGTGCAGTCAAGAGCTGAAAGGAGTACCATTTTCTTCTAAGGTACTATGTCTGTGTCCCATTATTTTGGTCTTATGAGTAGAATCAAAGTAACTTCCCATGGTTATGTACTAGGCCTCTTCTAGCAGCTATTCTATTTTTTCATTTTCCTACTTAAGACCACTAATCATATTTCTTCTGTTGCATAAAATATGGATTCCTGTGGAGCTGTGTAAGATTACTTAGGAATTTGGAAGTCTCCTTCCACTTCATCATCCCAGTGTTCAAGAATCTGATGTGTCTGTCATTTTCCATCTTAACAACACAGTTCATATTCTTCCAGTGCTGTTTTTTACCACATGCAATACTAAAATCTTTAAGTGTAGTTAGGACTTCAGTTACAGTTCAACTGAACTTCATCCAGGTTACCTGAAACAAGGAGTATTAATTTATATCAGTTGGAGTTCTTCAAGGTGGTTAGCACATCAGATTTATGATTTGTGATCCTCTCCCACTCTCATGGATTCTTTTTGATATTTTTGTTGGTGATAATGACATCTTAGGCGGTGATCTGGTCTTTGTTCCAAATAATGCTGAAAAATAAAAAAGGATATGGGTATTTTAATTTCAGATGACTTCAGGCAATGTTGCTGTCACAGCTCGTGGCGTGATGGTTCATGCTGGGGAGAGGATGATCTGTAGAGGCTATCACATCTGGCTGCATTGTTAGTGAAATGATGGATAATCCAAACTGCCCTATTCTTCTTGCTGTTTCAGGGACACAGAGGAGCATGTAGGGCATTGATGTGGACTCTGGGTAGCCAAAGTAATCAGACCTTAGGGTGGGAGGTGTAGGACCATGCATCTAAAGTCACTAGTTTCTGAAAGAAAATTAATCACTTCTTTTCCTATGCTTTTTCTCTGAACTTGTTTAGCATACCTACTGATTTTCTGTGTTTCTAAATGTATGTATAAGCATATATTATTTGCTAATATAATTTTGGGGGGCAATTAAACAGACTTTCAAAGAACTTGTGGAACACAACAGGCCTCAAACTATTAAAATTATTTAGAAAAAAAAAAAAAGGCACAAAACCAACAAATTTTTTTTGAAACCTGCAGCAGGGAACATTTCCACTCAGTATCTTAAAACACTGGTTCAGTATGTGCTGCTTATGAGCAACAGTGTTTGAGCAAACAAATCGTATTAACTTGTGTGAGAACTTTTCAAATTCATAAGATATTTATTAATGAACTAATTCACTAGGTGTTTAGTAATGTATGCAGTTAAGAAACAAGAAGAAATTGCTAAAATTTGTTTTGAAAAAATAATTTAGCCTGCTAAAAGTGATCTTCTGATGGGAAGAAAATTGAGTGACTTACTAGAATGAGGATTAACTAGTCTGCCTATTTCTCATTTGCTTTTTTCTCTAATTTCAAAGTAAAAAAAAGAAAGGATAAAAAAAGTGTGGGGTGTATATTTTTAAATTGTCAATTTAGAAATACACTACTCATTAAATATCTCGTGTTCTCTCTGGGTATTTGCAGGTTTGTTTGTTAAGACACTATCAACAACAATACTTTTTGTGTTAGTTTGCCTTTTGCAATTTAGTAAATTTAATAGTCTCACCTCTGTAAGTTCTGTAATTTACTAATAAATATGACAATCTTGTGATTAATTTTTTAAGAAAATATTTGTATGCTTTAATTATTCCTTCAGTTTCTGCCACTTCTTTTTTTTTTCTTAATGTTGATTTTGAGAATTGTCTCTTTCTCATTACTTCTTTCTCCCCCTACTCTTACATCCCTTTGTCTGACTGTATGACTTACCTAAGTCTTTACAGCACCTAAAAGAGTATTTTATTTTCAATATTTTATCACCTACCAACTGAAGTGAAAGTCTTAATAATTATAGTTTACATAATGTGAGTAGCATATAGTTTGTTTCCCTTCTCCCTTTTAGGTGAGAGTTACACTGACATAATCATGCAGAAAAGATTTCCAAAAGAAGAACTTGATTTTCTGTGTTCAGTCAGCTTCATATTGTTGAGACCTTCAAAAATACCACATTAGAGAAGTCTTTTGAAATATCCACCCTTCAGAAAAGCAGTTCAAATTGGACTTTTCTGAACTTGTAAAAATAGGGTATAGTTCCAAAAGCTTGCTTCACTTGCCTTGCTGCATTCTTACTGAACTTGACAATGGATGACAGAGAATAGAATTTTCTCTGATACTGTGAAAGTCCTGATAAAAATAATTTTGGAGTATAAAAAGACAGAATAACTTCACTGGGCTTTTCCATCATCTTTTCCGTGATTGGTGCGGCTTATCCAGCATAGATGCTCTCCTAACCTCAAGAAGGTCTAGAAGGCTGAGAAGTAGCTATAAGTCTATTTGATCTAGTATCTGATGGTAAGGTAAGTGCAGGGAGCAGCTTATCAGACACATCTACAGAAGCTTGCTGCTTATTTGCAAGGAAATTGAAGTACAACCTGCTGTAGTTGTCCAACCTTTCAGGCTTTGTGCTGATACCTTAAAGATATTGTTAAACATGAATTCTCATGGAAGGGTGGTACCAAGCTAGTAATCCCAAATAAGGCATTACTCAGAAGCAAAAATGACACTATTCGATTAACGGAGTTGCCCTCGGGTCATGCATTATGTTTATGGAGCAGTGATGTGGAGCACTAAGTTCTTTTCTTGCTTCTAGCATTTGTTGTGCATGTCAAAACAAATTGAATGACAGTGTCTCACCAAACTGAATACCCTACATTTTACAAGAGGAACTTAATCATGTGTTCAATTAGCTGAAAATAATCCCTCTGGTTTCTGCTAATGGTTCTTTGACATCCAGAGACAGAATTAGTCAGTCCTTTCACATCTGCAAATCTCTGTATGGTAAAAATATATTTTATAAGGATTGCATTAATTATTGTTTTGCAAATTTGATTTCACATACTGGACACAACTGGTGACTGAGCACCAAAGGTAGTGAAAAGGGAAGCCATGCAGAATACTTGTGTGTGCAGAAATCGGGCACCAGGGTATGTGCAGGTGGGAGGCCTTAAAAATGGCTTTGATCACGAGCTTTTATCAAACACTATTAGCTTTCCCTTCAGTCTGTTTAAAGTACTTAAGGAATTCCTGCCAGCGCCATCTTTGTGGATGAAGAATTACTGTTTTCCTGTAATTCTGCTACAGTTAACCTGCAACAGCATGGTAATTGTTATGTGTTGCTTCTTTTTGTCAATTTTGATTGTAAATCTGTCTGATGTAAAAGCTATCCAGTAAATGACTTAATGTGTAGTCTTGACATTCTTAAAACAGTCCTGTTTCAACATAACTTGAATCAAATCTGGAAATTTATGTCCTTCTGTTCATACTTAAAAGCATTCAACACTCTTAGATGTGTGTTGTTCAGTCTTCTGCATTTGAAGTGCGAGATCTTAAGCTGTCAATCTTAATTTTCCATTTCAACACTGCTTAGGTCCCTTGCAATAGGGTATGGAGTAAAAATATTAAGTCATCAAACTAGTTTGAAACATTTTTTAAGCAGTAATTAAGTTGAACAGATCATTTAAAATGTATGTTTTTAAATTCTTTCTTCTACATGAAGTTCTGTCATGTGAAGCTTCATTATCTTAATCTCAAATAATGAATGCATTATCTAAGTGATCAGGAGAAATTTGTACTTCTGTTGTATGCTGTGGTTTTGACCTGTAACATCTTACATTAATGACCCATCGTGTATTTGTGTGCTTTACAAAGCTCAGAAAGACCAAATTTGACTTTAGAAGGAGGAATGCAGAAGTTAAGGGATGGGATATAATACTGGACAAACTTGCGTGCAGCATTCTGTCTTCTGGCTCTGTGATGACATTAGCATTTCCATTAACATTAATGAGCAATATTAAAATGTCAAAGTGGAGAAGAGTGCTTAAGACATTTATAAGAAACTAATAAATTTGTTTTTAAAAAAAATCACAAAAAAAGCAAGAGTGGCTTTTCTGTATATTCCTCTTGCCAGATTTTGCCTGAAAATTTTAGTATTTTGAAAGGTGGTGTAATACTGAATGCTATATAACTATATTGCTAAAATTTACAACTATGTGAATGTAGTTAATGAAGAATTGATAAAATATTATCTAAAATTTCTGAAAGATTTTTTTTCTTGGCATATATTCATGTTCTTGTGTTTCTTATAGACTACTCACTTATGCAGTATGCTTATGATACCCATTCAAAATGCTTTAAACAGCTGCAAATGTATCCTCCCTGTGGCATCTGATGGAAAATACTCTTAAAATATTTTTAATACTCATAGAAGTAGCTTGATTTTCTGTGCTTTACCCATAGTTTTGGTGTAGATGACAAAGTTAGTAAGCAGGCACTGCAAAGGCAGATGAAGTAATTTAATTCAGTAATGTGATTCAGGGATGTATATGCTACTGTAACATTCAGGCCTTTTCTTAAATGTAGTCTCATGCATTGTATGAAGCATATTGTCTAAAAGAATCGGGATACAAGTTAGCACGTGACTAATAACTGTTTATTGGTTGCACAAAATGCCTCTTAGCTTTAGATTTCAAAGTGGTTTTGTAGAGAAATGTAGGTATTTTCCTTTTATATACATGGACCTGATATACAAGAAGCTAGTGAGTTGCTTAGCCCAGAGGAGTGGATAGGTTGTTTGACTGGGGCCAGGGAACTTCACTCACCTTCTCAAATGTCTTCTTAGTGCCTCTCTCCAATTCTTGCTTCTCATTTAACTTCTTTTTATTGATGTGCCTATTTCTGTACCTGCATATAGTAATGAGGTCTTAATAGTGAGACATTTCCTGCTTCTGTTTTTAACAGATCTCTTCTGCTTGCGGAACTTGAGAAGGAAGAGAAAGAGAAAGACTGGTATTATGCCCAGCTTCAAAACCTGACTAAGAGGATTGATAGTCTCCCCCTTACTGAAAATGTAAGTACCTTCAGTATGTTTGGTCATTCGTGCTATTATCTCTGTTTAGATGCTGAGTATATTTTATTATTTTGGTGACATTCTTTCATCATTTAAATTTAAAACAATTTTTATTCACTGTGGAAAACTAACAGCCTAAATAATGCATTTTCTCATCTATAATTTACACATGAAAATTCATACCTATGAGTATAATGTCAGTGATACAGAGGAACACTGAGAAGTCATCATGACAAATGAATTGCATGTTAATACGCTGCTTCTTTAACTCCTCCAAAGGTTTTTCTCTTTTAGTTTTGAGAGCAGTATTAGCCTAAGAGACAATTTATATAGGAGCTCTTAACTCAAAACAGCAAAGTGAAATGGTGCTGTAGCCTGCGCAGGTATTGTTGCCCCAAACATTGCTACCTTGGCATGTCCAAAATATTTACAGACAAGTCACCATTATGTGGGATAATGAAGATGACTTCTATCCCAGATAATACAGCTTTTCCTGTTGTCAGACCTCAGCAGCTTTGATGCATTTGCAGTGCATTCCTTCACACGTACAGCATTGGGAAGACCTCATTGCCCATCTTTACAGAGTCATACCTCTTCAGGAATCAGTTAGCTTCCTGGAAACGGAAACACTGGGCTGAAACAGCTGGTGCTCTGCATATGTAACACTGACTCTTGGCTGAGTCCATCAGAGCACCCAGAAGCAAGGAGCGAAGGTCTGAAAAGGATCTCAAAGAAGTGTAACCTATTCCCAGAGGAACTGACACCTGAATCTGTATCACTCTGTTGTAGGTTTTAAGATTGTCTCCCCATTTTCTTAGATAATGAACTAATATAGTGCTTTCTACGATTAGACTATCTTACTTAAAATCTAAATAAAATCTCTTGGGTAATTTGTATCAATTACTACTTACTTCAGCTACAAGAGAATGGTAGATCCCATTCTTTTTTAGCAGTATTTCACATATTTGTAGATTATTGTCTGGTTTTGACTATGTTAAGTAACATTGGTGAAGTGTTCTGGGAGAAATGCTCATGGAGACTTAATTTTTCCAAACTGATTAATTGTCAAAAAACCAGTTAAGTGCTTTACTCCTGCCTTGAAAAACTATTGCTTGGAATGTCTTCCCTTAAGCTGTGCTGTTGTTCCTGAATTGACACTAGGGTTTTTTTTTCACAGAATAGTTAAAAAAAGAGTAGGTAGCAGTAGTATGAATACCTACATGCAGTAGTTTTGATACCTCTGAATATTTTTTAAAGTACTGATTTAGATGGCGTGCACAACAACTTTGCAGGTATGCTGAGATACATTAGGTGCCAGATGTTCCAGGCTTGTAATGAATGATAATGTCTCAGTGGATTCTGTATAATATTTTGTCACTTGACAAAACGTGCAGGTAGTCTGTTGGTTGAACAACATGATGCATTCTTGTTTTTAATAATGTAGTCATACTTTAAGAATATACTACTATGTTTCGGCTGTTTAGAAAGTTTGTTTTGGAAAGGTAATTGTTCTGCTCTTGTTCAGAGAAATATATAGTTTATGTAAATGTTATTTACTAAAATGCTTTCTCTGTACTTCAATTTCAGTTCTCCTTGCAAACAGATATGACCAGAAGGCAGCTGGAGTATGAGGCAAGGCAAATCAGAGCTGCTATGGAAGAACAACTAGGTACTTGTCAGGACATGGAGAAGCGAGCACAGGTATAGTTTATGTTTCACTATTAGAAGATTATTAGAAACTTCCCACAGTTTTATTAAATTCACAGTAGTTAAATCTTTAAACTGTGTATAAATACAGCAATACATTACAGCATTTAGCTAGCATTTCAAATACCAAAGTAGCAATCAGAACATAGGAAATAAATACTTATCAGCAAGTAACCTCCTCTGTTTAAAAAAAAAAAAGACTTGAGTAGGTAGATATAGACAATTCCATCAAAATATTTTTTTAATTATTACTTGCTTATAATTTATTATATGTTTTTGCAGTTTTTGCAACTTCTTTATCTTGCATCTGTCATGCTGAGTTTTTTTTGTAATTTTAAATTTAGAACAAAACTCAGCTACTGTTAGGTTTCATTAACTAAAAAACTTGTGTCAAGGAATAATCTTTGAAAACAAGGTATTAAAAGTAAAATGTAACTCATAAACATATCTGGAAGTTATTTGCCATCACCAAGAGTTGGTTTTCATTCATGATGAGGACATGTACAATTTTGTATGCAAATCGTGTTACACACATCTGGACATATAACTCAGAATGTAATTGTGTGGAAACTGTAAATGTTGCTTGCTGGTTATAAAGACTATACCCTCACAGCAGTAGAGTGACAATTTGAATTATTTATTACCCTTTATTACCAGAGATATTAAATAACCAGCTTAGTAAGATAATCTGGTTTTTTATGGTGTTACAAAGGTAAGTCCTTTCAGTAAAAATAGTCTTTTAGGCTCTATTTTTTTCACTCTGTTTATTCCAAACAAAGTAGTGCTACATAAGAAACATTTCGAATTATTTTTGTCTGTAGTTAGAAGAGCTGCTTTAAATTTTAAAGTGAGTAATTCAGCAGGAATTTTCAGAACATTCTTATAAGTATTTAGCAAAATAAATCCTGCATGTACATGAAGGCTGTGCAGGGATTTGTCATACTGTCCAAGTATGTCATATATAGACATACTTGGACAGACCCAAATTTGATTTGCCTGGGTAGTAACTGGCTCTGATCTGGATATATCCCAAGGTTTATGGCTGTATTATCAAGGTTTATCAGCAGTGATCATGTGCTGCACAAATTCAGCTGTGCAACTTGGGTCAGCAAGTCCTGAGTGAAGGCAGAGCAGACTCATATTGTCTGTGATGACCCTGTTGTAGAAGAAAGTGTTGTGGCATTGCACTAGAAATCTGGGAGAGTTCTCTTGCTGCTGACAAGCTTACAGTGAATTAGGTTAAACAGGTAGGGTAGGCTCCTGGTGGAATTTTGAATGCACTTAGGAACAGAATAAGTTACTTTTGTCTCATAAACAACTGTTAGTGATTTATTTTTGATTGTTTATTATTTACACAAACTTGTACTATTCTCTGAAGTTTACAATTTCCAATGGGTACTTCTTACTTGAGAAAAGCATATTTATTCATGTCTTATTTTGATGATTCATATGTTTTAGCCTATATACTTTGTAATAAGTAGAAGCAGACTTAATTTCTGGGGAATAGAAAAAAAAAAGAATTCCAATTCCAAGACTGAAATACTACTCACATAGAATTTATTTTTCCTTTATGCTATAACAAGAAGTATCTCACTTCTTTTTACTCTCGGGTTCCTTAAAATCTCACAAGAAATTACAGTTCTCATAAGAAATTTATCCCAAGATCCTTAAGATTTTGCTAAAATAGATATAAGTAGACCACTCAAGATACAAGAAAATTTGTATCCTGAAGTCTCACACTGATGACGATTTCAGCACTCTTAGATTCATACAGTGGTCTTGTTTGTAAATGTATATCAGCCCATACAGAGAAGAGCCAGGGGCTCCTGTGGTAATAATAATAGGAGTATTACGGGGAGTTCCTCTGAGAAGGTGGCATGGCCAGCAGCCCAGCTGAAGTGCCTCTACACCAGCACACTCGGCATGGGCAGCAAACAGGAGTTGGAAGCTACTCTGCTGATAGAAAGCTATGACCTGGCTGACATTACCAAAACTTGGTGGAATGAATCCCATGACTGGAGCGCTGCTCTTGATGGCTACAAGCTGTTAAAAGGGACAGGAAGGAGGGCTGCAGGAGATGGCCTCTACATCAGGAAATAGGTAGTGTGAAGAGCTGTCCCTGAAGAATAGCCACAAGCAGGTCAAAGGTTTATAGTTAAGAACCTGAGACCAGTCAACAAAGGGAACCTTATGTTTGGTGTCCACTACAGGCTGCCTGATAAAGAGAAGCCTATGACCGAGCCTTCTTACTCTGGCTACAGGGGTCATTGTGCTCACAGGCTCTCATCCTGTTGGGGGACTTAAGCATCCCAACATCTCCTGGAAAAGTAAAAAAAATGAACTGTAGGCCATGAAGGAGACTCCTGGAATGCATGGAGGATAACTTCTTAAGCTGGGTAATAGACAGCCCTACCAGAGGGGATGTGATATTGGACCCGATGGTCACCAATGCAAGTGAGCTAATTGATGACAATATTGAAGGAAGCCTGGACTTCAGTGATGAAGCACTGGTGGATTGCACAGTCTTGAGGGGAATGGGTCGGGTGAAGAGCAAAGTCAGGACCCTGAATTTTTGGAAAGTAAACTTCTAGCTCTTCAAAAAGTTAGTAGGACTCCTGGGAAATGTGTCCTCAGGGAACACAACGGAGCTGGGAGATCTTTAAGGACACTTTCCAGAAAGCAT
>JANIJG010009445.1:0-29360 GCA_024611175.1 Megaceryle torquata | reverse complement strand
GTGTTCCTGTGTGACCTGTGCTAGATTATATGGTCCTGCTCTGGCAGGGGGGTTGGACTTGAAGATCTCCAAGGTCCATTCCAACCCCTGATATCCTGTGATCCTGTGAACAGAAAAGTTGTGGCAAGAGAAGCCAGCTTGCCAGGCAGGCAGGGTTGGTAGCCAAATGAGAGCTGGACATTGCAAGGAGAGGATGAGTAGAGAAGGATATGAGCAAAGAGAAAGAGCAGGAGTAGGAGCACACATAAAGGGAAAGACATGAGAACTGACAGGAGGAGAACAAAGTATCCTGACACATGAGAAAAGGGGGAATAATCCTCCCTTTGAGCTTCTGTCATAAAGGTTGTAGGTTCACAAGAGTCATCTGACAGACTGGGATCAGAGTGGGGAAATGCATGGTGCCCTGACTCAGACAATGATGTCAACCTGAAGACAAAACAAAACCTGAATTCCTTCAGTTCCATGAAATATTTATAATGAGATTAATAATTTTTAGAGGAGAATTACTTAAAATCTCTATTACAAGAAAAGACTATCCATGAAGTGAATGAAAACTTTCCTATTACCTGGTCATTTCTTCCTCCAACTTTTCCATTAAAGTGTAGGAAAAAAATTGCACAGAAAAATTCATGGATGTACCATTCCATAAAGAAAAATTTGCTAGAGAGAAAAGTAGAGAAAAGCTGGTTAATTACTTTTATTTAATCACATGATGATAACTTCCTTCTGTAAGCTCCTATCCCTACAGTGTTGAATGAAGATTAAGAGCAGTCAGCTACTTAGCACCTTACTGAGCCCCTGACAATGTTTAAAAGAACTGAAGCTATGTAACACATTACAAAGCATTTTCTGGAGCCAGAAATTAACATTCTACCCGTAATACAGTTAAAAACCTAAATAAATGCATCTACTATAAAATCATCAGCCTGAATACCACATTTCAAATACAGTATTTTCTCTGGAATGTGTGCAGATTTTATGAATATTTTAAAAACAATCCACTGGAGCTGTAAACCTCACTTTATTTCATAATGCTCTTGTGTACTTTACAAATACAGGTGCAGAAATAAGCGATGTTCAGAAAATTAATGAATATGGTATTAGGCACTCCCTTCTAATTGTCCAGGAGATGGATTTTTGTTTAATTAATTCTTGTTGCCAGAGGTTAAAGGTGTAATTAAAATGTATAAGGATCCATCTACATGTGAAGCTAATGAAGAATGAATTATTCTGGAATGAGTGTTTGGCACTTGAATTTCAGGATGTGTGCCTTTTTCTGGTTTGGCTATGCAGTAAGAATTGATCATAACAACTTTTTGGAATTAGATGCTACACTTTATATTTACACTTGATTTAATACCCAGATTAATTTTCCAGTACTTATACTGTTTAGTAGAAATCATATGTTGAGACAGAGGTGACAAAACTTGAGTTTGACTGTTTTGGGGACGCTTTGAGGAACATCATTATATCTCTGTGCACCAGTAGCAGTCTTGTCCAAATATTCAGAGGGAGTTGTTAACTCATTTTGAACTCAATGCTTGACAGATAAGTCCTTAAAAGTCTTTCTTTCAAACGTGACATAGCGGTTAATGAGTGAAATGTTTGTAACAGCTCAGGAGACTGGTTGGAAGAAATACAGAACTGGTTAAAATTAAAGCCCTGTCACTTCTCACTGGAATGGCTGGGCCAGTGACACATCTGGCCCACAGTGACACATCTGGGTCCCAGAGCAGAGGAGCAAACTGCTTTCCTGGGAATTAATAGATTGAAGTCAGTTGCTATTTTTTTATAAATTAATTAATCAGTTTGCTTTATTTTTTCCAAATACAACTAATTTTTTGTTGCATAAAAGCTATATCTCAATGACACCAGCTATGAACTACAACAGTTCTTACCTGGATAAGTAATATTTTCTGAAGCAATAAAGCTATCGGTCATGTCACCAAAGACAATCATCAAAAGGGGGAGACCTGCTCCATGGAGTACTGCCATGGTAGTGCCTACCACCATGAGGATTTTATCCTGCCAGTCGGAGTATCGAAACTGAAAGTGGAAACAGAACAGAGCTGAAAGATTCTCCAATTTCAGCAAACGCATTTGAGTGGCAACACAGTGTTAACAGTGCAGAAGGAGGCAAAATAAAATAAAATAATAAATTTTTAATACATAAAATTGTAAAATAACATAAAACAGTAACTTAATTGTTTTAAGAATAACATAATAGCTTTCATAAAATATGAATAATAATGAAGTATTTTTAACATGTTTAAACAAATTTTACATTCAATTTAACTATATCTAATTGGAATTTAAATTGATAATGACAACTGCTTTTTTAAAAATTCTAATATATTATATTAGAATAATTTCTCTACTTTTTTTTCTCTATTTTTTATAATGTTTCTAATAATTTCTCTACTTTTATAGTATCTTAGAAAAAAGTATACACTTCAGTCTTGTGGGTCTTTAATCAGTTCAAGGCAAATATATTTAAAGCTGTGTAAAAGTTATGTCTACTGTTTCTACTTTAATGTTACTAATACTTCTTGTGAAACAGAAGTCATTAAAAAAATAAACACAACTGTGTACTAATGAGAGTAAGAATTTCATCATGCATTTTATTGTACAGAAGTATACGAGTGGAAAACAATCACTCTGAGTATTCATCAGCTTGCTGAAGCCAAGAAATGTCTTAAATTCAGTTACTAGACCTGCTTGGAGGCAGGAGCCACGGGCTATCATGTCACCACAGGGACAACTAAATGGGCTCTCAGATAATTGTGAGAGAGAATATCCTCCTTGTAGGGGTGATGGCAAATCATGTCCTGGAAGGGTAGTGCCTAGGAACAGTTAGGTCAGAGCAGGTTGTTCCTGTCTCCATACTCCAAATGAAGAAGAATAGAGAAGGAAAAAGGAGTGAAAATGTTTTTCTGATTTCTAGTAACAATATATCTGCAGATGTGTAACTGAGTGGACATGTCCAGCATCACGTGTCTTAGGAGACACCTGTGTCAGTATGGGGTACCCTTGAGAGATATCAGTTTTTTGCATGCATATGTCTGGCCCTGATGCCAGAAAATAGGTGAGAGTGCTCAGATACATCTGGGGATGTGATTTCCAGGGACACCCAAACAAAGAAGAGAAGATCAGTTGGTTTCCACTCTGAGCTGTGAAATAATCACTGAATGAAGGAAGCTGTGCTCTTTGACATGTAGGTGGAGGTCCAGCACATTTAGCTGGGTGATCATTGAAACAAACAGGTTTTGCTGTGGCTGTTACTTGAATGGATTTGCTCTGTTTTTTCAGGGGAGTCAGAGGAGATAAGTGCTTCTTGTGCCCTGTGTGAGGAAGCAGGTACTGTTAATGTGTGCTTTTCTCTATGTGTGCATTATTTACTGCTGGTTTCCCATAAGTTTTGAGAGACTTTTGAGAGTAGCTCAATGTGGATTTGTTTGGGAGAGTGGCTCAGAAGAGACTAGTCAATAACTAGTATAGTACTGATAAATTAGAATCAATTACAAAAGAATAACCTGAAAATGGAAGCTAAGATTTCCTTATTTCTGGCAATGTCTTCTAAAGAGACATTAGACAGCTATGCCAGCTGCTTATGAAAGTACAGTTAGTGTGGGAGATACATTTTCTGGCATACGCTACCCTTATGCTGGGGATTTTCCTTTTCTTTCTGTGTCTCCAAGCACATCTTAGGTCTGTGTTACACGCCCTTCCACACCCATCTGTTAATAGACCTATGGCAACATCTGTTGTATGTAGCTGTAACAGTAAAAATTTCCAGCATTGGCAGGATTTAAGCTAGTTTACTCTGTCTCCTGTGTCTGCCTTTTCCTTCCTTTCTCCTCCATTTTCCCGTCCTGTTGCAGATCTCTGAGTGCTCTATACCGTAAACAGCAAAGTGCCTCTGGTAGAGCTTTGCAACATGAGTAGATATTAGAACATCAAATTTTAAATGTTGTGGTAGACAGATTGTTAAACATGCAAATGCTGTGAAACTTACCACTGTAAATGGGCTGACCATATTCATTTTCTCAGGTCTCTTCTTGTTTGCACTGCTAAAAAATTAAGGTTGTATTTTAAGTGGGAAGAGCACTCAAAACATAAAGCAAACCTAGTGCATTATTAATATAACTACTGTCTCTTAATTGCATTCAGATGCAAGGAGGAGATACAGGAAAGTGAAGTAAGAAATTTCAGTGTAATCTCTGTGCATTTCTCTGAACACTGTCAAAAATACTTTCAAGAGGTCTTCTGGTTTTGTATTGTGTTAATACAGAATCTACATGGGGAAAAAAACCAGCACACAATTGAGCTGCACGTTACAAGCTACCTAAGTAAGACTCATTTAAAATTACAGTTCCTATGAAAAAGCTTTATGAATGGCTGTAGCTAAATCTACAGTGGAACTTTGATAATGTAGCAAAAGCCATCTTGCAAACTCTGCTAGTGTCTTCCTATTTACAATTCACTTTCTTTTCCTAAAGAAGAGGGTGAAGAGTTCTTTGATGACTAAAGCTGTCTGTCTAGATTTTCTAGCCAAGGCCTGGGACTACTAATTGGCAAATTAGGTGGGTGGGCCAATCTAACAATACTACCAATTCTCTGTCAAAGACCTCTCATTTTTAAATACTTTGATTTTAGGTAATTACACTGCATTGGGCAGAGTGGTCTCTCTAATTAAAAGCTTCAACCTACAGAACTGAGCTTGGAAGAAGGTAATTTATCATAATCAGAACAGGTCTGCAAAGAGGCGAAAAAGAAACAAGCTTGGAGAAGGTGGAGGTTGTGGCAGAAAGAAGGCAATGCTTTGTGATGGTCAGAAGGCTTGTACTAGCAAGAAGAAATGGAACATGTAGGAAAAATCAGAAAGATCACTGTGAGTTCACAGGCAGTGCCCTGTCCTATCACAGGATACTCTGAGTTAATAATGTGGCTTATAGGGCTGGCAGATGACCTGTGTCAACCAGTGTTAGAATGATGTAGAAGTTTTGCTTTCACTTGAAAAATTCAAAGGTTCACACTGCAGGTTTCCACTTGAAAAAATGTTAGTTAGAGTACTAAGCTTTAGCTGACTCTTTTATAGTGAAAATGCTGGGGGGTTTGGGGGTCAGGGTTCCTTTAGTACTAAACTAAATTCATTTTATTGCTATTATGAGCTGTGCCAGTATTAGATTGAAAAGTGACAAAAATCAGTATTTGCCTAGACAGAGATAAAATAAACTGTTCTGCTCATAGTTGCCAGTCTGAGATTAAACTATTTCTCTAGCTTGGGTACTCCCAGCAAGGACTGGAAGTCAACACAGCTGGTAGAACAAGCAGTGTAATATTCACTAAAAATAGGCACCTTGTTCAATCAGTAGTGCATCAGTCTTTCACTGGATGCAATTTTGTATTATTTTCCCTTCTTCCAAAATATGCCAAGCTAAGCTGTGAGAATATTACTAAAGTCATTCAACTGCAGAGGGAAACAGGGAGTTTGGTTGTGGGTAGTTTAATAAATTCAAAGAGAAAACTTTATTCTGACATCAGAGGCTGCAAGCTGACGAACACTAAAATGATAAATTACCATACTTCCTCCATGTACAAATTCAGGACAAATTGTTTTAAGACTTTTCATCTAACTCAGAAATAAATATCTCTATTTTTGCATGAAATGGAGGAAGATGAGCTTCGGTAAGCAACCTTGACCTATAAACTATTTGAAAGGAGACACGAGAAGGTTGTTATCTGAATAAATGGAGTTTTCCCTCCAAATAGCCCATGTTCTCCACCTAAGTTTGTCCAACACATTTTTAAGATGTATGTAAAATGTCAACTCTTCACTGTTTTACAATGGGGATTCTCTTGGCTCTAAAAAGTCCAGTGTCGGATCAAATATTAGTCTTTTTTTCCTGCTGTCATCAGCAAAAGCTATTTTAAAGGACAAGAAGCACTGTGTCAGTCAACAGTTTCCTAAACTCTAATTAATCCTAACTGGGATAAGTCACTGATTCCACTTCTGCCATGAAGAAAGGTTAAATTCTGGTGCTTGGAAGTCCCACTCAAACCAACCTAAGCCCTTTCTTAAAAGGTATGTGGGGATTAGATATCTTTTACTGCATAACATGGGAAAAAGTACATTACAATATTATGCAGTTCTTTAAATCATGGAATCTATATTCCACCATGATCCTTTTTTTTTTTTTTTTTGAAGCAGGAATGGGGTAGACAGGAGAGTGTGCAGGACATCTGACCCCACTTGGCCCTCCATTCCAGTAAAAAGTGACACAACTTTAAATAACTACAAGAAGCTGTCTTTTAACTACTCTGACTTCAATTTTCTCAGAATTTCATATCAGCCTTGTAACAGAACAGGATAGACACAGCTGTCACTATCTTTTTGTAAGAGAATGAGTGAAGCAGACAGATTTTCAATAACCCCAAAAGAAATTCTCAGTCATAGCATCAAGAGTAGCATAGCATAAGTCATAGTGTCTGCTTCTCCAACAGGCTTCCCCCAACCTCAGAGTTCAACTGGATTTATCTGTTAACAATTTCATAGAATCACAGAATGTCAGGGGCTGGAAAGGACCTCAAAAGATCATCCAGTCCAACCCCCCTGCCAGAGCAGGATCACCTATACCAAATATAGTGACATCTATGACTATCTATGTTTAGATTTATTTATACATATTTAGATATAGATATTGATACACTTTTGTATCTTGTTTTGTTATATTGTCTGAAAAGAATAATGGATATCAAAGACTTCTCCCCAAAAAAGGAAAATTCTGATTATTCTTGTATTGTAGACCAGTAAAATTTAAGCCTATGAAGTTAAAGGTAAAACATTAGTAGAATAGAATCATAGAACAGGCCAGGTTGGAACACGCTTCCAAAGACTATCTGGTCCAACCATTTGTGGGTAAATTTTGAAATCAATTGCTATACTTACCATCTGCCTTCAGATTCATAATCCTGATAAGATACAGCAATACTAACATCTTTGCCATTTCTGTAAAACTTTGTTTCATCTTCATAATGCATTTTAATCTGTTTGAGGGAAAAAAAAGTACCTCAGGAAAAACTACCAGTAATATTTAACTGAGAAAAAGTAAAGCCAGTATTCTGAAAATCTATATCCTGATGTACTCTTTGAAATCAGCCTGTCTCCAGTTTTTAAGCAGGACCCCCAGTGGTGTCCTCTGCATAAATCTTGGTAATACGCCATTTCAAAGCATGCAAAATTCTGCAGTTTAATTAGTACAAAATAAATAGTAAAATGTACTTAAAAGTGAAATGAAATTTCACTGGATATTTTTTCTTTGTTTATAATATTCACTACTGAACATTGGTAATCTGTCTCAGACTAAATAAATGTACTGACTTACCAGGGGGTGATCTTAATCTGTTTTCACCTGTCCTGGAAGCAGTCAGTAGGACTAGGTTGGTTAGGACTGAGCAGTGAGGTTGGACTTTGCTCAATTTACGTAAAACTCTAATGAGGAAAAGCTTTCAAAAACTGGTTCGTGCCAGCCTTTTGCAGTGCCCTTGGAGCCTGCTAGGTCTGCAAAGGACTATGTGCACACTCTGCCTCTGGAAATGAAGTGCTCACAGCAAGGAATAGTTTTGAAGAGCCTGTTTTACCATTGTCACTTCTGAAAGCATATGTGAAGTCTCCTCCTAACTCCTCTCAAAGGAATTATCTTTGTTCATATTTTTAATCACTCCTTGTAAGGTTCACAAGTAATCAGTATGACTGAAAAATGTACCATTTCCTGGAGCAGTCCGTTACACTGGGCCGTGAACCCACTATATGCTGTTGAAGGCAAGGTGTTCTTCTTAACACTATTGTCATCTATCATCTAACTGAATGGGAGTCAGTGTGGTTCCTTTTGGATATCTTGTGCTCAGAAGATGGAGTTTATTTGCAGAAAATGATATACCTTCCTCAATGACAAACGTTCATAAAGACTCTTTAGCCCTACTCTTATAATTGGTAACAGATAATGCATGTAAGTTTTATAATAGGATTTAAACTACATTATATTTTATCTCTTATATTTTTATCTCACCTCAACGTTTGTGGATAGTTGTGTTTACATCTGGAAAATGTCATCTTTTCAGAGCTTGATAATGTTGGTTAAGAAGGGATGGAAAGCTTAAAAAAAAAATAGAGCAAAAATGTTTCAAGTCAGAATGAGTCTTCGTGATGAGAACTCTTAGGAACCTGGAGGAACTCAGTGTTTTCCTTTCATGATGAGTTCTCAGGGTGGCCTTTGGGGGCCTTACAGCAGGAGGAGGTCACAGAAGAGAAGGGAAGAGATGCTGTAGCCCTCACTCTTATTAGGAGAGGCAGAAGAGGAAAGAAGAGAAACTATGGCAGTACCTGAACATTCACTTTTTGGCTTCCTATGGCCATACTGAAAAGAACTATCTGCAATTCCTAACACAAAGGTTTGCCAGTCCCTGGCTTTCACTACAAAAAGGTGTGGCTTGCTGTAATGCTGTCAAAACAATTTTGTGTTAGAAGTGATTGCATGTTGGTAAAAGTGACAAAGCACCCCTGTCTCTCCTTGGGGAGACACAACCTAAAACTGATTCCTTGGCTTGGACAGTCAGCCAAAACTGAGGATGAAAGAAGAGGTCATAAAGTATTTCTAAAACATTCCTTTTGTCATACTCTTGTCATCTTTGAGGTGCAAGATGCTTTTATGTATTCTTTGGACAAAATTTTAGAAAGCATTATTTTTATGACTATTTCCTTAATACAGCATTGTGATGTATTGAATGATCTTGACATACGGAAGCAACCATACAGAGTGGAAGTGTTTAATTGTTTGGGGTGTACCTGTTTTGTTTGTTTGTTTTCTCTACTTCACAGAATGGCTGAGGTTGGCAGGCAACTCTGAAGCTGATCTAGTCTGAATCCTAGGTCAAGGAGGGCAAAAGTAGAGCAGGTTGTTCAAGACTGTGTCTAGTCTAGTTTTGAATAACCAAATACAGACTCCACAACCTCTCTAAGCAACCTCTTCCAATGTTCAACCACCCTCACAATAATGAACAGTTTTTTCATGTTCAAATGAAATTTGACTGATCACTTCCTTTTCTGTTACTGGATACAACTGAAAAGGGTAATGTGTATGGACATACAATGTCACAATGAGAAGTTCATTGGTGTCTTATTGATAGTTAAAGTCTGCTGTTTTCTGGCATGGACATCCCAGATATAACGTGTAGTATCATTTATGAAATCATAATAAACCTGACAATCTGGAACATACTGTGAGGAATTGGCCACCAGCTTTTTCAATTCTTCTTTTTGCTGAAACCTAGAAACAAAAGTCCACATTGGATTTCAGATAGCTGTAGTGGAAGAGATGTGCAGTAGGAAATTGATTTTCGAGGTCAAATATAAGTAAGATAAGAAGGTAAAGTTTTTAATTTGCCATGACCAAATAGTATAGCTACTTAGGTATAGACATAATTACCTCTGCAAACATAGAAAGAATATAATTTGAGGAAAAAACTGATACCACCGTGTTCAAGTATCTGTTTAATGTGTGAATTCCTTAACATGGACTTTCTAATGTAACAGATATAATGAATTAGTGGATACAATGGTAAATGGATAAAAAATTATATTCAGATGTCTACTATATGTAATCTCAGTAGTCTGGAATCCAAGTAATTGGCCAGTTCATCAGTTATTTATCACCTCTGAAGCCAGTAGGCAAAAATACCTGAAACTGTTGAAATTATTTACCCTGCACCAGGTACCCACTAATATGTGGGTACATATGTGGGTAGTCTGTGATATGTTAAATTGAACCAAACATTGAATTTCCTGTCCGCAGCTGCAAATTCAAGCAATTATGTAATGCTTTTATCTTCTATTAGGAGGAAATACTGAATTCACATAGTATAAAATACTGATATTGATGATAAAATGCTTTTTTGTCTCGCAGGTGACAAATTTCCCATTAATGTAAATATAGCATTTTAATATGCTATACTGTAAATTCCTGTATCTGTTCTTTAGAAATTACTACAAGGCACCTGAAATTCAAAGTAGAATGATGGTGGTGTTGAACCCAGTATTTCTTAAAGAAGTAATTCACTCGGGAAAATGGCACTCAAACTGTATGGGGAATCAAATTACCCGGACTAAATGAAAACCTCTTTGCTCTTGTAATACTAAGAAATATTTTTAATACATGGGAAGATTCTCATTTAACCTTCTCCTTTATCTTAGTATACTTTGACAAAAAAGATGAAGTAGATGAAAGGCCTATAAGTGCTAAGATAAATATTATCTACCATCATTGATTGCCTCTGGTAGGACTGCTTAATGTAGTACAAGCTGGGAAGAGGAGGTAGTGTCTACTGTTTTAGTCTAGGTCTTAAGAACTCTGACTTTAGTAGACATGGTAGCAATGTGATCAGGATTGTAAATTGATACTATTACTCTTGGGCAGAAAAAAAGAGTATGGATCCTGGACAGTAACCAAAAGCTCTTAAAAATACTGCTCTTTGGATTAGACAGAACACTACATGTATTGAGTTGAACAAGATATACATTAAGAAAAGAAAAAGAAATTTCTAAAAGAAAATGTAGATTAAATTAGCTATTGTCTGAACAAAAGAGGTCATCACGTGGCAAATAAAGATATGGCCACAGAAAAAAAATCATTAATAGTATTGGTCATAATGAAGAAAATGCACACATTCCATCATGGACTCAGAGGAAACTGGTGTGAATGTTTAGATCCAGAAATCCCTCCTAGGTTTTCATTTTTTTCATGAAGAGAACATTATTTTAGAAAATATCAGTGAAGGATCATTACATGGAAATCACATAAATTTTTGCTGTCTTTAAAGTCTCATAGATAATAATGGAAGAACGAGAGAGGAATAATCATGTCTTCAAAGGAAAGATTTAAAATGTCTTCAAATGAGAGCTAAGTGAGCAACAAAGTTTCTGATGATTTATTGAGCTCCTCAGGAAATTACAGGAGCTGAAATTATAAACATCTGCAAAACTAGATTGTTGTATGCTTCACTGAATGTACTGTTAAGAAGCTGAACCTTGAAATATTAGCAGCCTGAAGTGTAATTCTCAGCTCTAGTATGCATGAAGAGTAATGATGGAGTTGTTTCTGATTTAGCAAACATGTAAATAGCTCTCATCTTGAATAGCTCATCTTCTTTTATATTGAAGAATAAACAGGTACATGGAGATATATTTTCTGTAGAGCTACCCAATGGAAAATCTCAAGAAATCTTATTTTAGATTAGGAATTTCTATACTGAATTCACTTTGTGGATGGAGAAACATGTCATAATTCCACCATGCTGCCTTCTACCTGTCCCTTGGAATGTGCGCATAAAGTTCATTTGTCTGTTTGCTTTTTGAACAACATAGAAATGACATATTGTTTTACATCACTATGAAATATGTGCATATCAAGGAATGACTGAAAAGTTTGTGCAGCAATCATGCACATTGATTAATCCAAAACAAAAGCTGCACAAGATGTGACATATGTAGAAGTGAAAGTAAGGAGAAATTAATGAGGAAAGTCAAGGGTGTCTAGAAAAACTTGTGACACTAATGTTAACCATATAGCTTGTCAGAGCCACAGCAGTAAATAATAATGCTAGTCACCTTATATCTCCAGTAGCTCAACCTTTTCTAAATTCTGCCCTTACTCTTTCTATACATTACTGTAAACAAAGCTCACCTGATTAAAGACACTTGAAAAGTAGATGGGAACTAGCAGTTAATGTGTCACATAGATATGGATTCCTTCTCCCTCAACATTGCTTCATTTTAACATCTTGCATATCCTGAACTTGATTGTTTTGTTTTGTTATTTTTTTCAATTCCACACTAGTTAAATTATTCATTTATGCCATTTTCATAAATTATTAAAGAATCAAATTAGAATTAACATGACAATAAAACTATACCTACTTGTTAGATAATGTAAGGACCTTGCTATTTTATCTTAGAACAATTGTTTGCTGTATTAAAAAAAAAATCTGTTAACATATTTGCCTCCTTTGCTAAGCAGTCATTCAAGATTTTCAGATGTTTGTGGTAAAATGTTTACAGTGCTTGTCTTACTTTCAGGAACAGCTTGATTTACTAGGCATATTTATCATCTTTGAAATCATACAAGTTGGGGAAACAAACCCAATAATTAATAATCCAATCATTAGAAATTGTATCATCAAAAATTAAAAAACCTAGATTTAAAAATTAAAAAGACTAAATTCCAGAGTTTAGTAAAAAACCCCAAACCTACTGTAAGTATATTATTACTTGAATCTTCACACTATCCTGTCAAAGAATATCTATTCCACTCTTGCAATTACAAATATAACTTATTTATATTATGGTGCAGACTAATAGCTTTCCTTATGGACAATAACTTTATTGTTTGAAGCAATACATAAATAGGAAACAAATTTGGTATTCAAATTGGTTTTCCATCTAGGACAGGAAAAAAACCCAAACAGGTAAGGGATTCAAGAGGAATACGAGACTGCATTGATCAGCATTCTGGAGAGTGTTATTTAACACTGATGAGCCTAACTGCCTATCAGTTAAGGCTATGTGTGTATAAATGCCTACATGTAGAGAAGACAGATCATATGCATAAATCTCAGGGAATTGGAAATTGCTATGATGGAAGAGTGGAAGACTGATTAATCAGGCCAGTTTTAAATTTACAAACAAATCTTTACTGCATAGATATTCATTAACAATATACATTACTAATGGTTAGTTCTTAATAATATTAATCACTATTACTACATATTCAAAACAGTTAGTCCTTAACAGTCATTCTAAATTAGCAACTGATATACAATACCACAGAGCTGATGCTATGTAATTAGCACCGATGGTTACAGTCCTTGAGACTCTTAGTTATCAGGGTGATCAGGTTCAAGAGTTCTCCAATACAGGAAGCTAACACTGAAAAGGATGTCTTCCTTCCATCTTCTCCAAGCCCAAATTCAAAATTTTCACCCTTTATAAATTATTTTAGAGTGTTCTTAGCCCTTGATCTCTGACCTCTAAGACTCTGGGAGACTTGCAGATACTACTTTCCCAGGCTGCAGCAGGTGCCTTGCCCATCAGTTGTGGGGTTTTTTTTGCTTCTTTTCTGTGTTATACTTAAAGCAGTCTTTTCTCATCTCTTAAGGTTACACTTCTTCAACGACCAGTAACTGACCATCAGTCAGGTACTTACAGTTCTGGGACCATTGTTTTAAGCCTGCAGCCTTATTTTCAAGACCTTTGCTGTCACTCCAAACTAAAATTCCACATCATAAAAAGAGACATCTGGTATCAAGCTCCAGTTGACCTGCAAATTCATAACAAGTTGGTAACAAGCTTAATAGACCAGGACTGACTGTGCCTTACACAAACACAGTGAGGAAAAAGCTTGATGTTTGCTTCTGGCAATAGCAAAACTGTTTTTACTGAGCGTGAAATTGTTTACAGGTTGTTTACCAGACATGCCTGAAGAAAGTGATTTTGACGGAGTTGAAAGCAAGCTAATATTAATTATGTTTGGCTTAGCATGCTTCTACTTTTATGAGTGCAATAGGCCTCTGCTTTGGCCACATAGTGGAGTGGTTTGCATAATAAAAAGTAGTAGTGAGAAACTGGTACATAATTACTTCATATTTCTTGTTTCCATAGGACTTACAAAATGAAGGAGGACAACCAAAAGTATCGAGACTGGCTATTGATACTGAAATAATTACAGTGACAAAAATAGCAATACTGAAATAATAACAGTGACAATTCAGAAATAAGTACTGCCTTTAATTTACATGTTGCATGATCCACTTTGAACATTGACCAGAGAATAGTAGATGCCTTTTGCAGCCAGGAGCTGCTGATGGGTCCCTTGCTCCACAACCTTGCCATTCTGGATGACAGCAATCTTGTCAGCATTTTGGATGGTGGAGAGGCGGTGAGCTATCACGATGCAGGTGCGACCTTCTCTGGCTTTATCCAGTGCTTCCTGAACAATCTGGAATGAACAAACCAAAAGGTTAGCTATTCTGGCAGCTGTCATGAGATATGCCTCAACTGCCATCTGTGAAGTAAACTGTAATATGACAGTGAGGGAAAGAGAATATTTGTGGCTTTAGAGTCCTGTTTTAGAATTATCTTGCATTGGCAAGGAGTAAAAACTGTCATAGCAGATGATACCATGATAGCTAAGAGGTGAGATGGAACCAGGCTCATTACTGAGATGCATGGTAGGAGAACAAGAGAAAATAGTTATAAATTGTAACAGGGGAGGTTTGGACAAGATATAGGAAAAATATTCAGTGCAAGGATAATTAAGCATTGTAACAGGGACAAACGAGAGTTTGCTGAATCTCCTTGGAGACTTTCAAGGACCCTACTGGACTGAGCCCTAAGCAACGTAGTTTTAATTCAGTATTGGCCCTTGTTTGAAGAGGAGGTTTCATTAGAGACCTCCAGAGGACCCTCCCACGACTAATTATATATGGGAGTTAAGTCAGTAATCTTGTGTTGACTACTATCATACTAGTTCTCATGATTTTGTAAGGAGTCTCATAAATCACGTTTTGAATTCTGAAGAATCCCAGGCAAAGAAATGTCTTAAGTGCAACTTGTCTGCCTACTGCCGAAGAGTTGCAAAAAAAACTTTTGGAATTGAGATTCTGGACTCCTGGCTTACAATCAAGTTACCTTTTCACTTTCCGTATCTAAGGCAGATGTAGCTTCATCCAGTAGCAAAATTTGAGGCTGCCGTACAAGAGCTCGGGCAATAGCAATACGTTGTTTCTGACCACCAGAGAGCTGGGTTCCCTTGTCTCCTACACAGGTATTGTATTTCTAGAAAAAATATATTATGTTCAGACTATGAATGCAAGTTGATTCTGAAGTATATGTAAGCATATCAACCTTGATACCAGCCATCCTTAAACTGTATATTCCATGCCAATAGCTCTCTGAAAACAGATGACCAGAATTGCTATCTGTCACAGGTCTATAGATCGTTCACTAGAAGACTCTGTAGCATTAAGCATTTAATAAATTAAAAGTAACAACACCTCCAAGTTTGGAAGGCAACATTATTCTCAGTCAAAATATAGATCATCAAAGCTCAAAGTCTATGACAACACTGAGGATCAAACTCTGAGGTTAAACACTCCAAACTTGTCAGTCTAGCAGACTGTTTTGTATATGCTTCAGATAAATAGGAGCTTAAAAAGAAATGTTCAACTCGCTTTAAAAAACCCTTCCCACACTTCCAGCTCTCAATTAGTTCTAATTGTGTATTTTCTTCCCTGATACCGTAAATGTTCAGTTCTCCACATGACAATGGAGTCTCCCAGAGTAAAAATAAGTATGGTAAACCCAACTAAGAAAGCATAAGATTTAAAAAACAGTTTCAGATCTATTGGTATCTCAGGGAATTATTGTACCCCAGGGAATCATAAATGGACACATTTTTTCCCTGCAACAGTAGGTCACCTCCATTTCTGAGTAAGAGAGAAAAGGAATAACTTACATCTGGCAGAGACTCAATGAAGGAATGAATATTGGCTTCTTTTGCTGCACGGACAATCTCCTCATGTGACACCTCCCGACTGTTATCCCCATATGCAATGTTTTCAGCAATAGTGCAGTCAAACAGGATTGGTTCTTGTGAGACGATACCAATCTGAGCTCTCAGCCACTGGATATTTAGTGTCTTTACATTTTTGCCATCAAAAAGCTGAGAAACCAAACATTTTAGATTTTGGTTACGTGGCTAGATGCGTGTTTAAGACTTACTGTAAATTCACACACAGAAGTTGTGCAATTGCAGCTCTTTACTTATAGATAACATATTGAAGTCTCACATAATCTCTTCCCCTCCTTCTCCCGTAAGTTCCAAAATTTTCTAAGGGCTATTGTATAAAAGTGAGGATAGTCCATTCTGCTGCTTCAGTCCTTCTCCTTGCTTCAAGATTAAATCAGGATTTTGAAGACAGTAGAAGACAGAATATGCTGAGGCAATTTCAAAGAACTTTGCGTAAAGTTCTCTCATTTTTCTCTTTGGTGGGAAAAATGTCCTCTATTTTGCATATATATTCCCACTAAAGAAACAGATTGGTACTACTATTCCATTCCATTAAAATAAAGGAAGAACTGGGTTCATTCATTCACACATTTCTAAGCTGAGCATCCAATCTTAAATTTAATTGTGATGGAATGCCTGACAATGGGCAAATATATTTAGATATATCTGGATTCCCTAAGATGTCTTTTGCAGTCAGTTTTCTATACTGGCAACTCTTTCACACTTCTGCTAAATTTTAAGCATACACTCCTTTCATTCAGTCCACAGTGCAACTCAGCTTGTGAATTAGTCACTGCTTTTGTGGTTTCTATACTAGAGGTCTGTGTTTTTCCCTTCAGTAAAGCCTTGTTGGTTACTTATGGATATGAGGTCAAACGCATTGGTGGTGCAGTTGCACTCGGTTAAACATGCTTTTGGGGCACCTATGCTGCTTTTTTTTCCTACACATCACTTTGATACACTGGACCTATATAGGAATTTCCAATCTCAAACAAATCTTTCCCATTGTATCTAGGCCTTATTTAAGTATTGCTTTGTCTTTTATGAGTACCTCTGCAGACACAAGTTTTGAAATCCTACTTATTCTCACCTCATCCAATCCAAAATATGTTTTTAAAAAAATCTCTGAACACATTTACATCAAAGAGAAAATAGCAATAAACAATACTGTTATGTGAAAAAATAATGTAAAATTTCTCAATAAGTAGTGTGGGAAACTCTAGATGTATTTTAAACCAACATGATAAAAAGTATTTACAGTCTCTTGCTTGGTAAGTGGGCATACGCTGAAAGATGTTTCGGAGAAGTGAAAATTGTAATAAAAATTTTGTCAGTGTTCACTGTTTTAGGAAAGAACTTCTGTCACAATCTATTACTACATTATACAGAAACAGATATGTATATTTAATAACTTTTAAAGTGTTCTTAACATAGAAACCTCAGGAAATTTGCCCTGAATTCAAAGGCATCACTAGGCTGTGGATCAGGCATATTTTTACCACATAGATCTTGTTTCATTATTTCACTGCAGGACTTTCTCCATTATATTATTCATCTCAGTTAAATAAGGAATCCTGACGAGCCCCTGCTTGTCTTTAACATTAAAAATGCTTAAAAAATTAAAAATAGAAATACCTATTAAACTTTATCACAGCGATAAAACCAAATAAGCACACCCTCACTTAACATGTTGACATGTTCTCACAAAGAGACTTACCATTTCTCCATCAAGTGGATCATAAAATCTCTCCAGCAGCTGAACAACAGTGCTCTTTCCACAGCCACTGCTACCAACAAGAGCCAGAGTTTGTCCCTTTTCTACTTTTAGATTCAAACCTTGGAGGATTTTGACCTCTGGTCGGTTTGGATAGTTAAACACCACATCTTTGATCATTATGCTTCCTCCAAATGTTTCCTATAATTAAAATAGTATCACTGTTATATCTTTAAGACAATTTGACATGATTCAAATAGAAATGCAGATTTTTTTATTGTGTTGTTCTGCCCTCCTTCCCCCCTCTGTCCCTGAAATCAACAGAGATTTGCATTTGCTGGATTGTTGACTTTAACTGTGGGGTCTGAATCTTTGTGAAGCTATAAAATAGAAGTACAGCACCGAATTACTTTGTTAATGCTCATACTCCTCCTGGTTGAATTCCACATGATATGTACCTTAGCCAAATTTTCAAAACAAATAACCTTTAGACAGTGTGACAAAAGAATCACCTATTACACGTGGGTTACTTACAGGCTTCTCTCCTTCCTTGCTATAACTATCTATTGCGGGTACTCTTTCAAACAGCAGAAATAAGTGGGCTGCTGATATCTTCGCTTTAGCATAGTCTGGAGCAAAAGAGCTGCTTTGTCCTAATGCCATTGCACCAAATACAATAGCTGAAAACACTCTATAAGAGAAATTAGAAAAAAAAATCAGTAATTAAACAATAAAGAAAAGGACAATGGAAATGGGGCTGCACTCAACTTTTTCTTTTATTTAGAGAAAAGAGAGGGCTATATTTAAAAGTATTAAAGTAGTAACTAACTATTATTGCTTTAATTACCCACTTAGCTCCAGAATTTTTTTTATCCTCTTTTAATGAATTGAGATAAATATCCCTTCATTCCAAATTCAATGTTTTAGTTACTTATTAGCACTAATTTCTTTAATAATTAATACTTGTTAACTGTATTCTCAATGAGGGCTAGAGTGAAATTAGGCAATGGATGGTAAAATCATAATTCTAATCCTGTTCCAGTATTGCTGTGGTTTCCTCTCTATGGTTCTGAGAGTTAGTGATTCATTTTTAAGGCATCAACAAAAATAAGAGATCAAGCCTGTAACAACGTGATGACAAAGATTGGCTATCACAGCTCTGCTATGAAAGGTTCACAACATCAAAAAAAGGTTGAAAACTGGGCTGTTATTATTTTATGGTGAATGTAGATATATAGGCTACTGTAGAATGGTTTATGAACCTGCTGTCCTCAGCTATTAATTACTGCCACAAAACATAGGATTACTCATTACTGAGAAATGGTAACTGACATAGGAGACCTCTTAGTCTGTTTTAGAGCGAAGTAAAATAATTTATATTATTTTTATCTTTTCTCTTCAGAGATATATAAACTAATCTGTTTTATTCTGCATTTAAACAGCCTAGAAGGGTTCAAACAGTTTTAGATCAGACAATCCCTTTCAAAACTAACTGAGCCACTAGAAGTTCACTCATCCAGGTGGCTAGAGATGTTCAGATGGGATGCAGACACTTTCCAATATCTTCCAGTCAAAGTGAGTTGTGTTAACTATCTTTAATTACCAACAAAACATTAGTATGATTGGCCTTTCTAAGGTATTGAAGTCACTGATATCCATACTGGTAGAGTCTCATTCTTTTCATACTTGATTCTATAGGCTTGTAATGAACTATTGCCTCTTAAATTATACATTATATTTCTTCTGAGTTTATATATGATCTAGAAGAATGGGACTTTGGTTATCATAGGGGCTGTTAGATATAATGGCAAATGACTGTATGAACAATGATTATAAACCCAAAATATACAAGCAAGAAGCTAAGGATAAGCTATAATTTCAAAATTGTCACTTTAATTTTTGTACAACTTTTGCCCTTAAAAGCCTATGAATTGCCCTTGGAGAGACATAATTGTACTATTCCCTCTATAATTCCAGATTATCCCAAATTGGATATACCTTCTAATAATTGTGCAAATTAAAATAATATTTTATTTGCAGTACTTGTCTAAATTAAATATGAAATGTTTGACCTGACTATGGGTATGTACAGTATTCTACATACTGTTCTTACATTCAGGGTTCATACTCTCATTTGGCACAAATAATTGGTTCATTTAAGTGAATAAGCTTCTTATCGGAATGCCATCTAAAATAATTTAGTTATATCCTTCCCTTATAGTGAACAGCATCTACCTTATGGAATCCTGTTCTCCAATTATTTAACATGTATTTTAGAGAAGACTTCAAATTTCAGTGAATAAACCTGACATAGAAATAACAAAGATGCTGATGGCTTATTCTTAAAGAGATTTTTACTGTATTATTATGCTTCAATGAACATGTACAATTATGGTTTTTGTAGAGCATACAGAGAACCTCACAGCTGCGTGAAAAATAATATTATTGAGGATAAACCGTGATATAAGTAGGATACTGTTTCAACCTCTGGAAAACATAATAGTCACAAGCAAATACAGAGAAGGAAATCCAAAACTGGGCCTATCGGAAAAGCTCAGATTCTGTTGTCATCTAGAGTATATCCATTCTGTAATAATATGCTTTCATTATATTTAAGTACAGAAGAAGATTTTGCCTGTTTTCTGATAGCTTGCCCCACAGATTCATGATATCTCTAGCAGTAAACAAAGACCACAGTCTGAACTGACAGAAAAAAAAGATTGCAAAAGAGATACTTACAAAAACACATTTTTATACTCCATGTGTCCATTTACCACTAGATAGGCACCAAACCGGAAACAGCCAGCATAGGTAAAGAACATCATTGCTTGTGAAAGGGCAAAACAAAATCCAAATATATGCGCCTTCTTCACAGAATTTCTGTAAGAAAGAATGTATGTTTTCATAAAAATGGGAAACCATACTTAAATCCTAGTATGCAAAAAAAACCCAATTAATTGATTTCAGATGATACTGTTATGAATGGTAAGCGTACTCATTGTGTCAACATCACAATCCCTTGTCTCCTATTAGATTGTATCCGAAAGAAGTTTAGATTTGTTTGCAGAGTTTTATTTACTTCCAAGAACTACTTGGAATACGAGTCCAGAAAAAGGTGACACCTTTAGCTGTTATGTATAAGTATTGTCTTACCATCTCATAGTTTGAGTGTTAAAACACTTTACAGTTCATTCCATGATTACAACTTTGAAGATGTAAATAAGATGTTTGAAATTATACTACTGCATTACATAAGAGGGAAAAAAAAAAGAGCAGAACTGTTAGTTTACCTTCAGTCAAAGCTGAATTTTTATGTCATTTTTTCCTTACTTACAATTTTATGTAAACCAAATATCAAATATATTAAACAGTTCAATATTATACACTCAAAAATCTGTTAATTTTCAATTTAATCAGTCAAAACTCCTCCCGAATGTCAACCCTAAAAATGGTGAGGCCCTGTCTTGCAAGTTGTGAGATATGAACTCAAAACCCAGTAGACTGAGAAAAAAAGTTAAGTTAGATCTTTTACATCCTGCACTATGCTCTAATCACTCAACTATTATGGTGGATGTATCAGCCAGCACCCCTACTTGTCTTCCATCACATCTGTGTACATATGCTGTCATTTCCTTTGCTTTTCTTGTGGATGTCTGAAAATAAAATAGTTCATTGTAAAACAAAGAAAACTTTAATTAACAGTATCTTTTTAGTTTTTCACTTTTTAATTTTGATTTAGTCCAGGTAGATTTATATGACTTTATTTTTTTTTTCCCAGTCAGAAGCCAATAAGTAACTATTTATATGCTTTCGATACTGTTCATACTTTCAAAAATAGCTTAATGCAATACTCAATTTACATTGAAAAGTTTTAAATTAAAATATCTGAAACACTTCAGGTGGGAGGTTAGGTTAGATGACTTCCAAAGCTCACATAATATTAATGCTTTTCCAAATGAAGTGCTCTTGTGGTAGAAGATACCAATATTATCACAGAAAACTAATTAAATCAAAGAACAAATATATTGTCTGTTGGTTGTATTTGTTAAAAAATAAGCAAAATATTTACATTAATTAAATTATATATTACACACAAACAAGCAAAATCAATATTTGTCCAGGTAAATATTTGTCATTTAGTATATAATTTAAATACAGTTCATTTTTTATTATACCTGTATGGTATACGCAAATGTTCTCCGTACATCAATTCAAATTTTCTTTCTAGGGTCAAACTGACAACAGTTCTAATATTTTCTATGGCTTCTGTGGCAATCTGCAATAGAAGCACAAATATTTTAATCAAAAGTTAAGATTATGTTGCCAATTCTTATTCTAAACTAGTACAATTGGTGTAATAATATTTTAGGTTATTTTATAGTTATTAAAATCATGGACCTTTGATATCAAAAGTAAGCATTTTACATTTTTCTTGTAATGACAGTGAGATTCCTTGATGATGCCCAGAATTTTCTGGTATGTCCTCTTTAATGTCCTCCAAATAAGTAGTGAAAAACCCTAAGATATCAATGGCAATCATGGAGAAGATAATCAATAATGAAAATGGCAATTTAGCATTCAACTTCCAGTCCACTCAGTTTGGGCTGTAACCAGAATGTTCAAGTTGCATATGTGCCTAAAGCCTAACTTACATCTCAGCAGTAAATATTTATCTGATCGATAATCCCTTCTTTAAGCTTGCAGATTCTTTACACTTGAATTATTTGCATACCCAAATGTACCTAGTAACCTTCGCAGGCCATGGATGCACACCTACATGCTTTATGCTTTTAGTCTAAGAAAGGCCATAAAGTAAGGTCAAGGGAAAACATAACCAAAGGAATGTATACCTAGTCAAAAGACTCAAGAAGGAGTGAACATTTCACCTGAATAACCAGAACTAGCCATGGGGTACATGATACCAGTGCTGTAGATACCTCATGGTATAAATCTGAAGCTAACCATTAGATGGTGTCTTCCCTAAAAAAGGTGAGAGAGCAGGTACACCTGCTAGCATAGTTACATTCATGCAAACTGAGATTATGAAGGAAGGGCTTTACATAGCGACAGGTTTTTTTCAGCACTGAATTTCTGTTTATGCTTGGGTTTCCCCCACAGGTATGGTGAGTTCACTCATTCTTTGCATGCAAACATTTGAAGATGAGGAGAGGTTAAAATCCTAAAACATAAAAAAGGTCATTCTCAACATTATTTTAGACTTTAATTTTAGAAAGCGTGAATAAATATACATTTATTTTACATAATATTCTTTCTGCATTTGGTGTATTTCATGGCTCATGCTTTCCACAAAGTTATTTGAAAACCAGTGTTTTGAAACACTGTGTTTGTCTGGACCTAGTTCCTTGAAATCCCTCTGTTGCCAGCTCATGCCTAGAAGTCAGTAAAATCCCTAACCTGCACTAAGCTTTCTGAACTGAGCAAAAAGCAGCACTTACACAATAAACAGGAGAGAAGCTTCCAGGAGAAGCATGAGCAATTTTAAGAAATTATTGTACTATAATAAGCCTGTCAGTCTCAATTCAGTGCCCAGTAAAATCATCAAGAAGGCTATTCTAATAGTAATTGAAAAATACAATGCAGTCATTGGTGATAGCCAGCATGGGTTCATGAACAGAAGTCCTGTTCAACTAAATAAACTTCTATGACAAAGTTGCCCACTTAGTTGGCCAAGGGAAGCCACTATATGAGGTTTGTTTTTTTTATTATTATTATTTTAGCAAAGCTTTTGATACAGTGTCTCTTGATATCCCTTTGGACAAAATGTCCAGCATATAGCTAGACAAGTCCATAATATGCTGAGTGAACAATTGGCTGTCAGGTTGGACTCAAAGAGTTATAATAAATAGAGTTACATCAGGCTGGCAGCCAGTCACCACTGGAGCTCTGCAGGGTCAGCGCAGCATAGCCAGGTGGTTGAGAGAGGCGATTGTCCCACTCTACACCGCAATAGTGTGGCCCCATCTTGAGTCCTGTGTGTAGTTTTGGGCATGTTAATTTAAGGAGAACATCAAACTATTAGAGCGTGTCCAGAGGAGGGCAACCAAGACAGTGAAAGGTCTTGCGTACAAGACTTGTGAGGAATGACTGAGTGACTTGGTTTGTTCAGCTTAGAGAAGTGAAAGCTGAGGGGTGACCTCATCACAGTCTATAACTTCCTCAAGGTGGGCAGCAGAGGTGGAGGTGCTGATCTCCTCTCTCTGGTGACCAATGACAGGACATAAAGAAATGGTATGGTGCTCTGTAAAGGCAAGTTCAGACTGAGAATTAGGTTCTTCACTGAAAGGGTGTTTGGTCAGCGGAAGAGTCTCAGCAGGGAACTGGTCATGACACAAAGTCTGTAAAAGTTCAAGGACTGTCTGGACAATGCACTTAGTCATATGATTTAGTTTTAG
The DNA here is from genome assembly GCA_024611175.1 of Megaceryle torquata. NCBI lineage: Eukaryota > Metazoa > Chordata > Aves > Coraciiformes > Cerylidae > Megaceryle > Megaceryle torquata. The sequence goes on along the minus strand of JANIJG010009445.1, from coordinate 5,613 downwards.
GTAGTCCTGCAAGGAGGAGAGAAGCCTTAGTGATGCATGTGACACAAGGTTAATGATAACAAAGAAATGAAATAGGTGTTATTCTTCTTAGTTATATTGTCTCATTAATACTCAAAGGAGTAGTCTTTTTTCAACAGTAATGTAACTTCAGCAACCCTTTGCAGAAAGCAAGTTTTCCAAGTAGAAGCCCATTTTCACTGAAGAAAACAATTTTTTAAAAAATGGTAATTGAATAAAATGCATCTAGTCTACTGCTTGCTTAGGTAGCCTGGAGAGGACAAACTCATACATTGCTAAGAAAAGAAAATATTTTGTCAAGCTTTGCAAAAAATCATCTAGTGCCTATTCCAAGAACTGTCAACTTTTTTTATGTCGTATCTTACACGAAACTATATGAAGTAAATTTTCAGCCATTAGAAAGAACCAGCAGCAGAAACAGTCAGTTGACAGAAAAGGAAATGCATCCTTTGGCTTGTAGAAAAAAGCCCAAGGAAAGATCATTAAACACAATTTCCTGAGGACATGGAAGGGCAAAAATGTTTTTCAGCAACTTTATCTATAGACATGATGGAAGGAAATAAAAATCACTTAGCAAATGGGAGGTACTGAAGGGGGGGCAGCCCGATCCAGATTAAGACACCTGAATTTAGCTGTCTAAGCTACTGGTGTTCAGCAGAACTACAAAGCAATTCAGCTGCTTACACACTATATGCCTACCTAATCTCTCCCAGATCATTAACTGGAGTGGGAAGCTTTCTAATTATGTTGCCCACATGCAGGTAGCTTGTGTCATTGGAGAAGCTCTGGGATGCTCAAAGCATTTGGGCAAGGCACAGCAGATATGACAGAATATAAAGTAGACCCATGCCCTTCTGAAATTGTGGCTGGAGGCCACAACTATGGCATCTCCAATAACTATAAAGGGACATTAGACTGTTAGGATGTATGCAAACAAATACACTTAAACACCAAATCTGAAGATTAATACCATTCCTCATGTGCATGGCCTTAGATAAATTATTTTCTTTTCAACTACTTTTAAAACCAGTAGGACATAAGAAGGGATTTTAGAGAAGTTCTACCTTGAAGAAAGCAATATCTGGGAGGTGCTGAAATGAAGTGACATAAAATGCCTTCATCAAATTTCTTAAGTCTAGCATTCTCACTTTTCAGTTCTCATCTTTCTTTTTCACTTAAGAAATAAAGGAATGGCAAATAGACTCGGAAACCGGTGTATATTATCCTTGCAAATTTTAATAAGATAAAAGAGGAAAAAATAAAGAAGCTGTATAATATATGTAAGAGAGATGACATGCCAAAAAGGGATGACAGAAAAGAAAAAAGAGTGTCAAAATGAAGAGGTTGTAAAATAAAATAATAATTAAAAAAAAAAAAAAAGAAGATATGATCAGAATGGGAAGAAGAAAAGAATTTGTCTAAATAGTGCTTAACCCATTCTGGGGTTTATCTATTACAAAAAATAAATATTGGTTAATAACATAAGTCTTTGATTATTATCGAATAAGTGTTATGCTCTGTAGGTCTACTAATATAACTACAGAGAGTCTCTGGAAGTTATATATTATGATAAAATCTGTATTTGAAAGTAATGCATCCATCAACAACGCTTTAGCAAACATGACTGTATACATTACACAGAAATAGATAAACTTCTCTAGACCCACCTTTCCTGCAGCTTCCAGCTCTTTTTTATCTTTTTTAGCATGCCCAGCCAACATCTTCATTTCAATCATTCCTGCCACTGCAATGATTGGCACAACACCTAAAAGTAGCAGGGTCAACTGCCAGCCATAAATTAATGATATAATAATTCCAGTCCCCAGGTTAGCTACATTTTGGGTAATTAATGCCAGTCTGACACCAGTTGCCTGGAGGAAGAAAAGACATTTCTTGCTAAAGTAACCACATCTTAAATACGAAAAGCATTTTCACTCATAACCTTCCTGATTCTTAAAGCACTATTTAGAAAGTCTTAACTTAGTTTTGCCATTTTTGAAAATGGGAAGTTTTAAAATTATTTTGTAAAAAAAAAAATCTAGATCACATTTAATTTTTCTCTCCCTATATTCTGATTACTTAAATTTGTACTGCAATTTCTAAATTCTGCTCTTGAAGCTGAACAGTCTTTAACCATATCACATATTTACATTTACAGCTAAACATTAAAATCTGTCACATCTTGTAGATCATGCAGCTAGATTGATAAGTCATCACACAAATCCCAGTGAAGAAGAAAATTATATATTTAACTTCTACTATAAAGATAAAGCCAAAGGTATTATAGAACTCCTCAGTTCAGAGAAAAAAAGCATGTAACTTCATGTAGCAGTAAAAATTTACTTAAGCATTCATGAATAATTACATTCAGTGCTCTTTAGCCCAATATTACAGACCTCTGAATAAGATATCTTTAAATAGATTTCTTAGATAAAGAGATTCTCAATTATCTGTTAAATAATGAATAATAAACTTTGAAAAAGGTTCACCTGGAAATTATTTTGTAAGCATATATTACCATCATTGCTATAAAACACAGTGTATTCTATACCAGCTTTCATTTCATAGTAAATTTTAGTTGTCAGTTGTGTCTATTATCTAACCAGTCAAACCCAGGCTACAACTTTACTATATATTAAACCAATTATGAAAAATTCCAAAACAAAGTTTTACTTACTCCTTTCACTTGTGAGGCATCATTAGCAAGTCTTGTAGTTAATGCTCCAGTGCTATTTTTAGAATTATCAAACCAGGCCATGTCCTACAATAAGAAAAATTTCTCTTAGGACCAGTTTTTGGATGTTGCATACACACTACAAAGTAAAATTGAGGCCTACCTAATATAATTGAGTACAGTGTCAAAAGACTGTGTATGTACATCAGTTCTGCACATTTAACTAACTCCAATTCCTTCACTGCACAAGGAATGTTTTTAATAAATAAACATATACTTGTGGATGATCTGAAGTGTACACTGTCACTGCTGAGAGGGAAGGAGAGCAGCCTCAGAGATTCCCCAAACCAAAATTTACCCTCCCCCACTGCTGTTGGAACAGCATCTCCTTGAAGAAGATGACTCTTCAGTGACACTCGTTCACAGCTGCAAAGCTGTTTGGGGATCAGTTAAGTATACATTTTTAAGGTAAAAGCTCTCAATTCCTTGCATTTTTTTTCTTCCCAGATTGAAGAGGCTTATTTGGAAGTTATGAGCCAAAAAAGAAAACCAAAAACCCAAACCACCAACACACACTGATCTATCTGATCAAAGTCAATTGTTGGGGTCAGGTACACAGTTTATAATTTATTCACCATGTGACTAAATATCTGATTTAAACATTCACGTTTAATGCAATATGCACTGAACGAAGACCTAATGATGTAGTACACGTGTTAGTGACTTCAAGACTCAATTGTAAGATTGCTCTTTCCTTAAGTTTTCAGTAAGGCTGATCTATAAATCATTTTCAGCTTTCTATTCACATTGGAAATAGCCATGTTCACATGAATCAAATTCTATGTTAATCATAGAATCATAGGATGTTTTAGGCTCGAAGGGACCTCTAGAGGTCTTCTGGTCCAACCTCCCTACACAAGCAGAGACATCTCTACCTAGGGCAGGTTGCTCAGAGCCCCATCAAACCTGACCTTGAATGACTCCAGGGATGGGGCCTCCACCACCTCTCTGGGCAGCCCATTCCAGTGACCTATCAACCTCATACTAAAGACCTTCTTTCTAATACGCAGTATAAATCTCTCCTTTCCTAGCTTAAAACCATTGCTCCTTGTCCTGTCATTACAAACCCTTTTGAATAGACCTTCCTTTGCCTTCATGTAGGCCCCCTTCAGGTATTGGAAGGTCACTATAAGGTCCCCCTGAAGCCTTCTCTTCTCCAGGCTGAATAGCCCAAACTCTCTCAGCCTGTCTTCATACGAGAGATGCTTCATTCCCCTGATCATTTTGGTGGCCCTCCTCTGGACACACTCCAGTATGTCTACATCTGTCTTGTGCTGGGGGCTCCAGAACTGGATGCAGTACTCCAGGCGAAGTCTCACCAGGGCAGAGTAGAGGGGCAGAATCACCTATCTCAATCTGCTGGCCACTGTTCTTTTGATGCAGCCCAGGATGTGATTGGCCTTCTGGGCTGTAATTGCACATTGGTGACTCATATCCAGTTTTTCATGCACCAGCCCCCCCAAGTCCCTTTGCACAGGATTGCTCTCCAGTATATCCTCTCCCAGCCTATACTGATAATGCTGGTTACCGAAGCTCAGGTGTGGGACCCTGCACTTGGCCTTGGTGAACCACATAAGGTTCATCTGGGCCCACCTCTCCAGCCTATCCAGGTCCCTCTGGATGGCATCCCATCCCTCTGGCATATCAACTGCATCCCTCAGCTTGGTATCATCTGCAAACTTGCTGAGAGTGCATGTTGACATGTACCTTTACGTGCAACACATAAACCCCCAGAAATATTATACTGTGTATATGAAAATCTAAAATACTGATTCAGAAAACATGAAAGATTATGTCCAATTTAGATAACTACATAAATTACTTAAATATGTTATGAAATATAAATATTTTGATCCTCTGAAAGTGGCTTTAGATTTAAGTATACAATCTCACTATTGTACTAAGGAACAACAATTGTAGATCTGGGAACTCTTTGAAAGAGCCCTTCAATAAATAAATAAAGACATATTACAATTTAACATCATTTTTACATATTACAATATGTAATATTATTTTTACATATTACCATTTAAATCAGACATTTGAAGTAAGAGCTACAAAGCTGCATTGTACTGCATTTCTTTAGAGGAGAAAGGGCACCAAGAAAACAGAAGCAGGCAAATGAAATGGGATACTGCTGGTGCACATCAGCTTCTAAGGCCATAGTAACCTGGCTATAAATCTAAGTCCTTGCGAGGAGTACATAAAAAGTTCTTGTGCTTGTATTGATTAAAGGCTCTTCCTCTAAGGATGGTTTGCTTAACCACATGTAAGTAACCAAATTGGTTTCTAGACTGATTTAAAGAATCTTCTCTTTAGACAAGTCATATTATGATAGAATAATGTAAAATACAGTTATTTTGTTTTAATTATATAATTAATAATTTTTTAAAGCATGGAAATAAAAGTATTTATTATCTTTACCTGTCTAAGCATTGCTTTAAATGCCATGAATCGAAGCCTCATTGTAAGAATTTCTCCAGCTTTGCCAAATGTGAAACCCTATTTGAGAAAAGGTACAATGCTTAGCATACTATTACTTTGTGTTTGTTCAATAATTACTTTAAATACATTATGTCCACAGTGTCAAAATAAAATATTTCAGTCCTGATTTCACAAAGCAAATGTAAAAACAGGTTTAATATTCATAAATTCTAGTAGGTTCACAGGACAGAAATTCAAATATTTGGGAAAGAAAAAGAGGAAAAGAGAGAGAGGAAAAGAGAGAGAGGAAAAGAGAGAGAGGAAAAGAGAGAGAGGAAAAGAGAGAGAGGAGAAGAGAGAAAAAAAGAGGAAAAAAAAGAGGAAAAAGAGAAAAAAAAAGAGAAAAAAAGAGAAAAAAGAGAAAAAAAGAGAAAAAA
>JANIJG010009444.1:0-16284 GCA_024611175.1 Megaceryle torquata | reverse complement strand
GTAGAGAGGGAGGAGAACCTCCTTCAACCTGCTGGCCACACTCTTCTTTATGCCCCCCAGGATACCATTGGCCTTCCCGGCCACGAGGACACATTGCTGTTCCATGGATAACTTGTTGTCCATCAGGATGCCAAGGTCCCTCTCCATGGGGCTGCTTTCCAGTGGGTCCAACCCTAACCTGTACCAGTACATGGTGGATTTCCTCCCCAGGTGTAGGACTCTGCACTTATCCCTGTTGAATTTCATTAGCTTTGCCTTTGCCCAGCTCTCCAGTCTGTCCAGATCTCACTGGATGGCAACCCAGCCACCCATTTAGAGCACAGCCATTTACAAAGATGGCAGACAGTCCCTGTAAAAGCATCGGTCGAAGCAACCCCACCAATCTCTTTAATTAGCGTGTGTATCATAAAGCAAAAGGCTGTTATCACTTGGAAGCATCAAAACATATTCCTGTAGGGTAAAATGCAGCCTTGGAGTATACAACATAATTGTTTTCAGATAGTTTTATGTTTCCAAGACAGTCAGATGAACCTTCAGTAAAAATTGCTTCAGGAAACCCTCCATGCTATCCCAGAGCACATGCTGAAGGACTGTTTCATGTCTTTCAATCTAATGGGCTCAGCGTTGATTTTTTAATCATGGGGTTTTTTTAGGTGAACCATAGTTATGTGCTGCTGAAAGCAAGAGAATTCAGAGTGACTCAGATCTTACTGTAAAGCCAGTGGAGGATCTTGCATTTATTTGGAGCTGCAGCAATTCATTATAAAAAGAATTGCACACATTCATTTCTCCAAGGAGCAGTATGTATTTGTTAACTAAGAAGGATCTGATGTGAAACATTTCTGCAAGGAAAAGGAGACATAGTCCCCCTCATCAATCATTAAACAGATTAAAATAGTTACACCTGATTTGCAGTATTTTATGTAGAGCAATCAACTCCACAAATAGAGGAGGCCTGCAGGCCCTTTATTTGGGATTCTTTGTTCCATGCTGGCAAAGCACAACAGTCATAAACCTAACTCCAGCATCAATGGCTGCTTTATGCTGCCCAAGTGATAAAAATCACTTAGAGCTTATCAGTCAATACAGACCTCAATTTATTCAAGGGTAATTAATCCTAGCTGCTAACATACCTGATTGGAAATCAGAAATCTTTAGCTTGTTTCTGCCTGCATTTCAGCTTCCCCACTCAAAACCATTTTGCTTGCACGCTGTTGCAAAGTTCATTTTATATCTGTCTGAGGAACTTTGAGAAATCTTTATGGGAAAACTTCAGTAATCTGGATATAATTGTCCAAGATGGTCAATTATCTTTTCTTGTGCCAAGACTATTATTCTGTATTAACTTTGAACATGACCTTTGGCTTAAGTTCTAGTCACCACATTGAAATAAGACTGACAGGTTGTGAACTGACCTTGAAAATGAGCTAGCTCTGAGCGATGGTTCTGCTGGAGTCAGTTGCCAGGACACACCAGGATACATCAGAGTGGGGTAGTTGTGGGTCAGCCAGCAAGGACTGGTGATGCCAAATGACTCCTGTAACCACCAGTTTTCTTCACCTAAACTGAAAGGCACTTTACCAGAAGGGATCTTACAGCAGCAAAGAGGTACTCCAGTCTTAGGTCAGAGCATGATCTCCAAGGAGAGCGAGCTTTAGAGACCCAAAACCTGGAAAAAAAAAATGTGGTATCCATCCCACCTGTGGGATCTTATTATGGAAGTGTGAAAGAATTCCAGTAATGGAAAAAAAAGTAATCAGTCCATCGGTTTTTACTCCAAAAGAGCTCAAAACCACACAGGGTTCAAATTCAATTACATTTAAACAAATGGACAACTCTTCCAGCAAGAAGATGAAGCCATGTTGCAATAGAAGATGGTTATATATTGATACAAAGTCAAGTACAGCTGTTTACTCCTCTGCTGTTTCCCAAGGAAACCATCACGTAAAATTTCTAACCGAAAACAGTTGAGGAAAGGACTAATTTACACTCCATTTGAATATGTTGGACTGGAAAGATTTTGCAAAATCTAACAAAGATTTCTAACTGCAAAAAATGCCAACTTTTCCATTGTTAGTGTAAGAATTAATTTCATAAATTCATATAAATCCACTTTGTTCTGGCATTCTGAATATACTTTTTTTTTTAAAACCAACATTAGCAAAGGTGCTTTACTGCCTATAGTCACTGTCAAAGCTACATTCATTCCTGAATTGTTACTCCAAAATTCAGCAATCTTAAAGTATTGTCCAAAAAATATATGATTTTCAGTTTGTAATGGAAAGACCAAACATAAAATTTCATCAGGTTTTATATTTACTTAGGAAAAATCCATGTCAATTAGCTGTGCAAATTATGATGTTAAAGGGCTCTATCTTGACAGAAATACCATCATAAATATATCAGAATGTATAAATCCAGTAGCTATAAAATATTTCAATAACATTCAAAAATGAGTCTGCATTTGAAAGATCAGAAAACTGCATCTTTTATTCCAGTTCTTCAGAAAATTGTAAATTAGAAAACAATCAGGAGCTATAACCACCAAAAATAGTTGAACAATATGCAACAGTTATGCTGCTCGCCTGCCATATATTGCTACAAAAAAATAACATTTAGCCTGTTGTACAGCTACTATAGAGAAAATAAAATAGATAGTTTTGAATAACTATGACAGCTTCTTCAGACCACAAACATCTAGACATTTTTAAACCCAAGAACAGCTGGATTCTAGAACTTCTCTCCTAGCTAAAATTATAAATCTCAAATACAAAGTGAGCTCAGAATAGACCGGGATAAGTTAATATGGGGGTCACTGAATCACAGACTTCTCTGAGAGGCAGCACAACTTCCACCAGGGAGAGACCCAACAAAGGAAGGCTGGGGGGCCCATAGTAAAGGCAGAGCAATCCTGGGAGGAGGGTTTAGCCTTGTCAAGTTGGAAAGGACATGGATTTGCGCTCTCCATTTCACATGTTTTTTCCCAGAAGAGCTCTGGTGCAAATTAAATCTGCGGTTTGTGTAGCAGTGGAAGAAGATTGAAGTAATTCAGCAGAAGAAATCCCAAGAACCCTCCTTTCAGATATGAATCCCACAAAGATCAATTTCACTTGTTCCTTGCGAGTGCAAAATGCAAACTCCTGTCTAATTACTGCAAACATTAAAAATGCTGCAAAATCAACTGTTTAATTAAATAAAAAGCATTGAGCCCAAATATAAACCGGCCCTTGGATTCACGAAAACAGCCTGGCCACCAGGAAATGTACCAGGCATCCCAGCATCCCAGACACAGGATTACAAACAGTCTGTTAAAATCTCTCCTCGCAGCTTCACAGAATATCATGCCTTCATAAGCAGTGGCAAAACAATAGCTCCTCACACCTTGGCTTTTATTGTGCTCTTCTCAGAAGTTCCTTTTTCCTACATAAGCTTTCAGACAGCTTCTAGAGGGAACAACCAAATGGCTAAATCGTAAAAAGATTTTAAAATAGGGATAAATGTGTAACTTTCTTCTGACTCAGGGTGCCTGACAAGATCTCAGGTATACGTGAACATTTTTACATACACAAGAGATCTGGCACTGTTCAAACTTCAGGACTCAGCACAGAGATGTAGTGTTTCTCCAGACCTGCTTTGGAGGTTACCTTCCTGGCAGGTCTGTAACTCGAGTCACAGCTTCTGTTGTGGGCTGACATTATAATTCTCAGAGCAAGGACAGCAAAAGCCTCTTGCTTGCACGTGTTGAAATATAATGTAACAAGACTTGGATGAGTTGAAGCAGCCAGGCCTTCCTCAATTTTCATGCCACACACCTCAAACATTTTTTGGAATAGCCATTTTCCACCAGAAGTTGTTCAGTCAGCGTGGTGGGTCACTCTAATAACCTCCCCTCAACACTGATCTATATCCTATTACCGCCCTGCCTGCATCTCCTGCCTTTATTGAACGTTTTTTAGGTTGGCTGAAGGGGTGAACACCCAAAGGCAGTCACTAGCAAGCTGCTATTTACCAGGCAAGCACAGATCATCTCCACAGACATGCTAGTACAGCTGCACCTGCAGAGGATGAAGGGGCTTTGGAAGGTAAAACCAGGGCGGTGAGACGCTGTCTAGAATATTATTCCCCTTTGCAGTGTCATTCTGTTTTCTAGGCGACTGCAAAGAACAATCAGAAGAGCAGAGCTTTTCCCTGGTAGTTTATAAATAAATAATTGGGCAAGGAATGACAAGGCATAACAAGCATGGACAAGAGAAGAAACACATGTTTTGTGAATAGGAGATTCTCCAACAGCCAGTTATTATCTTCAAGTTCAGTGTAAACAATCTTTGCTGTTTTTTTCATGGTGTTTTCATTTCCAGGTAATCCTCTATTACATGGCCATTTGAGAGGGGACTGCAATTATGAAGAGTAAGTAGCCTTTGTCTCCCTGTGATGGGGTTCACAGGAGCCTGAGGACTGTTTAGTTTCCATATGGCTCCTGGAACAGTCCATTCACGCATTACTGAGGGGACTGTAGTTGTGCAGTCATCTTCTCCCAGATTAGGCTCAACGTGAATTGGACAAGGCCACAAGTACTGCTCATAAAGAAACAAGGAACTGAGGAAAAAAAGAATGGATGAATGCAAGTGCTATTAGTAAAGACTCTATGTCCCATCTCCAGGTTCTGGCCACCATTTTGCCTTCTTTTGTCCCCTCTTCCTTCCCACTTACGACTTTTGTGAGTAGAGAGGGACTTGAATAAAGCAAAGCAGCGCACCCCGAGCTTGCAGAAAGTTGTCCATGCTCAGCAGGTAGTTTGTGGTAGGTCAGCAAGGACGGATATGAGGGAAAGACTAGAGAAGGAGCAGAGAACACCATCACTGGGGCACAAGGTGTAAGAAATGTCATGGATAAGAGGAACAGAGGAGATAAAAATGAAGGGCAAGGGTGAAAATTTTGATGTCAGTGTTTTGGCTAGATCATAGCTTAGCTGAGTTAATAACATGGAAAAATAGAGATGGAGTAGATGGGACAGGAAATGTTTGGATCCCAGTTAAGAAATCTGTCTGAAGAGAAAGAATTAAAATTTTAAAATGTTAGTCCACATATTGTGACCATTTGGAGTGCACATTACCTCCTGCATTGGTAAATAAAAAAGCCCACCTTTTGCCACCTGTCACTGCACGGCTTGTGTTCAAACAGCTGAATATCCCAAATAGCACAGCCACATCCAGTCTGTTGGCTGGGACCACTCTCTGGGCTGTGCTAACTCCAGAGACCAAGACTAACACTTTAATAGTACAGACGATTGCGAGGCCTGATACTGTCCAACTTCCCACACAACCCCGATACGAGAAAAGAAGGAAACACTGGAGATTAAAATGATTTAACCATTTGCTTTGACTGTGAAGACAGTGGAGGTAATGCAAAACATCACTGACTTGGGTGCAATAGAAAGAGCTTGGGCAGAGAGATCATAAACTCTGATTTGTGAATAGCAAATTTGAAAAAACAGTAAATACATTTGAACATGAACAGCCCACAGGAAGACCTTGCTTAACGGTCCTTCAGCCTCCTTCCTTCACTAAGCTTCGAATGTCAGGGGCTAAGATGTAGCTGGGGTCATCTATTCTGATGTCATCACAAACAGATGATGTCTTGAAAACTCATAACTGTTAGAAATTTGTTTTCTTTGGAGCAAGAAAACACTGCACAGGCTTTTAAGGACAGTAGATTGGTGATTTTGCTAGCTTTATATCAAGTGTTCTTCATACTTCACTGTTTCAATGACATCAGAAAGTAACAGACACAAAAATGTGTGGATTCTGCAAATTCTGCATTTTCTGCACTTTTTGCTGTTACCCTCAAGATCCAGGCTTTGATATTAAAAAAAAAAAATATATATATTTATATAAATCTTTGTGTTTACACATATTTACATTACAAAGACCTTTCACAATAAAAAGCACTGTCTTTTTTTTTTTTTTTTTAACTTAGTCACATGTAGCTGCCTGAGGTCAAGAATAAACAGGAATGGCATTCCTCCCTTCTACTCACATCAATGATGTCTTAATTTCAACTACTAGGAGAGACTTGATTTGTAAAGGACACCATGCTAAAACTTAGATTATGTCTGTTAGATAATCTCTGTTTTTTACCAGGGAAGAGAAAAATGAGGATCAATCAATATAGATGTCTTGGAACAAGTCTAGCCTAGCTACTTAATTTGCAATTCAGGAATATATACCCATTAAAAATAGTAATTAATAATACATTCCTACATCTAGCATAAGCCACCTTCATTTCTTTATTTCCTAGGGACCATCTGGAAAAAAATCCTGAATTGGGCTTAAGAAAACCTTTACAAACCCTACATACAGGTTATAAACTTAATTGCATTGCAGATGGATTCACTTAGTCTGTACCTCATTTTGGACAGTATTAGCCACTGCTGATCATGTATTAAAAAGAAAGAGCTAATTATCATGATAAAAATCAAGGGGGAAAGGATGTATTTTTCCCTTAAAAAGCTTGGTTGTAAATAAGGGATTTAAAAAGAAAACCCCAAGAAGCAGGAATATGCAGTTTGCTGAGTATGGTTACACACAGGTTAAACCTCTGCCATGGTGTCAGCTTGCACTTTAAAAAGCAACCCTAGCCCCAGGTCTTGATGGAATTAAGACTTCTGCTTTCATTTCTCCTCCCAAACGTCTTCAACTTCGCTTGCACAGTCATATGCAAGTACAAACATTTGAAAAGGAAGAGTCAGGTTTTATAAGAGAGCACAAGTGGAACTGCAGCAAAAAAAAAGTGGTCTGTATTCACATACAGCTGGGTTGAACCTGCTCCCTGACAGAAATCCAAGATCCTGTCATGCTAACAGCTCACAAAGAGCTCTGACTGGCTATTTCCCACCTTTGAATTCAAGGGCAAATTTGCAAGGTTCAGGCGATCATGAGGCAACTCTGCAGTCCCGTGCTCAATAGGTTCAGTTGAATAAAAGATCGCCAGGGAACATGCATTGTTTCTGACAAGGAATGGGTTTTTGAGAGCTGTTTGTACCAAATGCCCCTGCTGCTCTCCCAGCATCCTACTGTTCCAGTTAGCCTGGGAAACTCTTCTTGCAAGAAGTGCCCCTATGCAATCTGATTTCCCTCAGCTTGTGTTTCCACAAAGCACCGAGTTCTGCTTCTGAATACAGTTTGAATACATCTTATGAACCTTATGCATTATCATAAAGGCATCAATTCTACCCTTTCCAAGTGATAATACAGTCCCACCACTGTGAACACCTCCTTGAGAACAAAAACATCCTCACCAAAACCAAATGTAAAATCCCACCAAAATCAACCGCACATGAAACTATTATGTTGTTGATTTCTGAGTATGTTGCAATGACATTAGCTATTATCAAGCTCTAATTATTGATAACTTATCTGTAATCTTACTCCTCATTCCATAAGTGAGGCACCGAGACACTGTTCTGTGTGCTCCTGATGAATTTTCAAGCCTTTTTCCATAAAACAAAATTCAAAGGTCGCATCTGAAAGCTATTTAGGGTCTTACAGAATCATAGAATCATGCTGGTTGGAAGAGACCTTTAAGATCATCAAGTTCTACCATTCACTCAACACTGCCAGGTCACTGCCATATCGTGACCATCAACACCACATCTCCACAGCTTTAAAACCCCCTCAAGAAATGGAATGGGGATTCTGCCACTGCCCTGGGCAGCCTGGGCCAGGCCTTGATAACTGTATCAGATATATAGATAACTATATCAGACAAGCACTTAATCAGGTATTTGCCATAAAAATATCCACAAACAAGAAGGAAAGAAGATAATGTAAAGTCACTTTGCTCTATTTGCTCTAGTCTCACCATTTTATTACATTTTGCTTCAGAAGCAACTTCACTGAGAGGAAAAGCAGTATGAAAGGTGGAGAAGACGACTGAGTCCTTCTCCCTTTTCCAGCTTAGAAACACAAGAAAAGGGAGAGGAAGAGACACAATCAATGCATACCCACACTGCCCAAGTACAAGATTTTGGCAGCAACCAGGCACAATTTTTAAAGCTGCAGTCAGCTTATGTTCACCCCTTTTGAGGAAACAGTTTGCACCTCAGAGCAGTCAAGCTCTTTCACTTTTTCTTCCACCAGACTTTCTCCCCAGAGGCTTGAACCCCAGTACCTCTTATCCCAGTCATGGAGACAATCCTGTTGGGCAATTAGAAGGTGAAAAGTCATATAGAAATAATGCTCCAACAAAATGTACCTATTTCCTTAGCACCTGCATTCTCTATTGACAATATAAAATTTTCAAGATGTCCAATTTTCAATGCATGGCTAACCTTTGCCTTTTTTTAAATTTCCCTGCAAATTTCTTGGCTCCTGATAAAAGCAAAACAGGTACTCTGCTGCACCTCTTTCCACGCACGCTGACCACAGATGACTTTGAAGAACTTATGTTTGATCACTAGATAGAATAACCCAAAAAAAGATAAGGTTGTGAGCACAGCCCTCAGTAACATTCAAGGCTGAGTGTTCCGACTCACCTCTGCTTGGAAGGAAATGCAGATGAAGATTAATGAAGAATTCGGATAACAGCACACGCAGTTTGGTAGGAAGTTCTGTAACATGAGTGTGTTCTTTTCTGGATTCTAAGGGCATCCTCTGGAGGGCATCTAATTGCTGTCCAAAGCCCTGTACTTTTATTTTTACAAAATTATATAATTGGAATCATGTACCACAGACACCTTTTCATTTCTACAACACAACAAAGCAAAACTAATGTATATTGATCTGGCCACACAGCTCTAATAATACAGAGCTCCTTATACAGTGTAATTTCTCCTCTGATTGTGCTACTCTACCTTATTACTTGTATATCACAGATATAATATTTTACTCATTCAGTGACATTAACAGTAACTTTAGTGATATAGAGCACTGTGCTTATGTTGTTTACATGGGACTGAGATTCATCAGTTTCATATTGAAGACATATTCACCCATTTCACTGAAACTACTAAATGCCAGCTGAAATGCACGTCTCTTATCTAAATAGATTTCTTATTATTAGGTCAAGAAACTGATTTTTCCAAGAACTTTATTTCATTTACCCATTAAAACACTTTCTTTTGAAAACTGGAAAAATGTCCCCAAATATATGTATGCAACTACCTTCTCAGTGATACATTAAAAAGGTCACACAACCACTAACTGTAATATGGATGCAAAACGCTAGGAGCCAAAATGATACAAAAGGGCTTATGTTGATACTATAGCTATAGCCTCAGTGCGCAGTATAAAGAGAGGTAAAGAAACACCGAGCAGCATAGAAAAACCATCCAGACAGAGATAATGGGAATAGCAGTTTATCCTCAGCTTCCAACAAGCTTTTTTGCAGGGACATTCCATGGAAACTGCTTTGGGGGGTTGGGGTGGCACAGGGATGGGAACAGAGTGGGAAGGCTTCGAGGGCTCCATGATGAGATAGAACGCCTCTGTGCCAAGGGATGCCCCACCAACCCTGCCAGGTGGCCTGGGGTAGCACATAAGAGAGGGAACAATGAGAAGAGTTTGGGATGCTCAAGCCCCTCTGCGGATGTTGCAGCTATCATCTCAGCTCCTACACTGGCACGGGGGAGACCAGGAGTTGTGAGGTGATAGCTTGCTCCTTCCTCCCCACACCTTTCCCAGCCCCACACCTTTCCCAGCCCCACCGTGGCCCTAGTGACTGCACCTCCTCCTCTCCCCCCACCTCAGTGCTTACAGAGCTTTTTCCCCTCACCTTTTCAGATTTCTTCGCCTTTCTTTACTGAATTTCCCTGGAGGCACCGCCCTCGGGCCTGAGGGGCCGGGCTGTGCTCGGGGGCACGGGGCTGCTGGAACCGGACGGAACCAGCTGAGCCCCCCCTGGGGCAGCTCCAACCCCACCACACAGAGCCCTCTGCCCCAGCCTCCTCAAGTTTTCACCCATCGAGTACACCACAGGTTGGGGAAAAACACCTCAAACCCCCTCACACAGCCCTCTCCACTGCTGCACAGCCCTGAACCCCACACACCTCACTGCCCCCGGGGCGGGAGGACTGGGGAAGGCCTCACACACTTTCCCCTGACAAAGGTGTCCCGCATCGGTAACCACACTCATCACCTCTCCCCTAGTCAAGTGTCAGCAAAAGACGGATGATTGCTGGAAATAAGGCAGAGTGAGAGAACTAATTATACATAGTGCTGTTCATTGAGTCCTTAAGAGCCACAACTTAAGAGCTGCAACTACAGCTTTAGTTGATAAAAATAGAAGACTGGGATGCGCTCCGAACTTTGCCGGGGACCTAGGGTCACCGTGCATGTCTTGGCTCCATTGTGATGACTGGCTTGTGGTAAGGCACAGGTCTAACCCTTTCTCTGCATCTGTTTGTTCTTCTGTCAGGTATTCTACCACATGATAGAATGAATCACCTTTAAATTTGAGATCTCCCTTTTTAATTGACCTCTAAAATTGCATTAGACTGCATTTATGCTATCATTAACAATAAATCTGGGTGCTTTTCCTTCCCTGTTAAAAGTCAAAGCTGCTCACCTAAAAATAGCTACTGCCCTTTAGCCCAATATGTTTTATGTGTATATTTTTCATATTATCATCTCATGCTTTTAGCCTCAGTAGTGATATTCCAGACCTCAAGTTCACTTTGAGGACACCCCAGGTGTTCCTGTGCTGAACCGCGTGCATGGGGTTGTCACAGAAGTGAAAAAAAAAAAGTGTATTTCATCACCCAAAGCATAAAATTTTACAACTCAATTAATTCTCTGAGCCCTGTGACATACTATGTAATCATCACAGAAACCCCACAATTGTCTATGTTAGATCAGTGAACCAAAACCACATTATTAGCAATAAGAGATACCCACATCTTATTCTTTCAGTTTGCTGTTGCTACGAATACATTTTAAATATTGACAGTCCTTTTGGTTGTCCAGAAGGCGACCATATTCTCTGGGCTACTGCATGTCTGGTGAAAAATGGGCCATGGTTCATTCCTGGGTCAATATCCATTGGTAACAGGAATAATTTTATACTAGCAAATCTCAGTAAGAATGAAAACTCCACCATAGACAGAGCTCAAGGAAGTTTTTATATTGTGTGTCTGTCCTCTCTTGGGTAGAAGGGTGTTATCTCCAGGAAGCTGGGGCAGTAGTGAATTACCCATCCCTTGTCCCAGGTGGACAAGGCTTATGTAAGGAGGAATAAGAAGTTCAGGAGATGTGAGCATTAATTGCTCAAAAGGCCTATCGAAGTTTCAGCTTACAGGATGACACTGTGCTTCCCCAAATTTCCTTTGCCTTTCATCAAAGGATTCCTTTTCCTTTCAGGTCACATTTACAACTGACCACAAATGACAGGCCAGCCCCCAGAAAGGGGAAGAGGCACAGCAGGGTTAAGTAAAAGGAGCTTTGGAGAAAACAGGGGCTGTGGTAGAGATTTCTCTGTGACTTCCACAAAGATTGGTCTCTGTAATGGGCACCTGTCTTCTTGTGTTCCGATAAATACACACACCACATGCCACTTTAGAAAATTAACAAATAAAATCTCAAGTCCTTTAAGATCCTGATGTTTAATCAGCACAGTTTTGATTGTTGATATTGAGCTATGATATTCTTTAAAATAAAAACATCTACCAGTGCCTGGTAAGAAAAAGAAGTGTTGATACTCTGAATGAAAGAGCAGTATGACTAATGACAGTGTCAGGAATCTGATGCTCTCTGAAACTAGTACTGTATATTGAAACAGCCCTTCTGTACTGATAACTTTCAGAAAGGACTATAATAGCATCCTTTCAGCTAGAGCTTTCCATCTCTCCAGATATTCCATTGCGCTCCTAACTTCAATATCACCTTCCTTTTAATAACCAGGCTCTGTATTATAATATGTCCTATGCTTTGGTAGGGTCTAAAAACACCAGTGCAGCTGATAGCAGAGACAAAGTTTCAGATTCATCGGAAATTTCTTCTGCAAACTCTAAGTATATATATATATATATATGTCTATTTTCATGTAGGAATTTCTTTTAGTCTGAAAACTATCACAACTAATTGACAGCAGAGGAGACTTTCTCTGCTCCTGTCAAATCAGCAGTGGAAATAACACTTGATAGGTGAGAGACTTGGGGAGGTGTTGTTTTGGTTGGTTTGTTTATTTGGGGTATTTTGTTGTTTGGGGTTTTTTTTTAGATCAATCTGTGTTTGATTTCATTAACTTCATGAGTTTTCACAGGCTGATTAAAATGGGCTCAACTCTAACCCCTGTGCCAGGCAGCTGGCGCTTTTTTCTAGGACAAAAAAAGGAACAACAGAGCAGAGGTCCTGACACATACACCATATATTTTAAATACCTTGTGACTGCACACCATTGGCTTGAACTGAGTAAAGACTCTCAAAGAAAGCAGGAAAATGTTTTGTGCAACCACAAGGTGTACTGCAAAAGGCAATAGGCAGGCAGCAAGTCTGTGACTATACCAGCCCCAACCACAGCTCTAATACCTTGTAGTGTCTCATGCTTTCTCCTGTCAGTTACTATGTCACGTATATTCCATACCATATTATGCTGCTTTCACTATTAGCTACTTTCTCTATAGACTAAGAACTTGCAAAAGTATAGGCCGGACCAGCACTACCACCACAGTTCACGTTCTGTATCATTCAGCAGGCTTTATATTATGTCCAGCTCTCTCCACCCAATAGCACAGATATCCTGCACAAGCTGTCATTAGCCCTCAGAAAAATTACGGCCCCTCTGCTCCTTCCTCTAGCAGCCAGTTTGAATGCCCCATATACTTCAACTATACACTAACTGTGATCAACTGCCATATTTTTCCAGCCTCTCTTGGCATCACTACAGAAGACATCCCTGCAATTGCCAGTGAGCACATTACTAAGCACTTTTCCCACACAGAACTACTACATTTTGGAACGAGGAGTTCCTCTATAAAGAAGCGTGTTTAGAGCTCACATCTGGCACCTGCACCCATGGCTGGTTTATACAACTGCTAGATGACCCCCATGGGGTGCCAGCACTGCACTGCCACTAGCTGACTGCCCAGGTGCATCCTTCTCCCCAGGGAAATCATATTCATCAAAATACTTAGGACTTACCAGCTAAAAGCCAGTGTGCTATCCCTGCAATCCAGTAGCCCACCAGGCTGGCCAGCTTCTTCTCCTGTGCAGCTGGCTCAGTCTGCACAGGCAGCCTGCACAAGCAATCTGAAGTCTACCCTTCAGGCACTCTGAAAGCAAGTGAGAAATAACCTGGTGGACCTGGGAGACAGAGAGGGAATTGCAGAAAGGGCAGCAGAAAGCATTCTGGGCTTAAACCACATACCACATCTCTGCTGCTTGCCTCTTCTTGTACATAAAATCCTTCCTTGCTCATGCAGCTGAGCAAACTTGGGCAGATTTGCCTCCTCTCCCAGAGAGAGTGTCCAGCATGTGTTTAAAATAAAGGACAGGAATTGACATATAGATTTCTGCATAACAACCTCTGCCAAAGGTACTTGGTTATTTTTTATTGTTGCATAAGTCAGCCACTCCGCACATGCACAGCAACTCCACTCCTAAAGAGCCAGTGTGCTATGTTCAAGTAATGCCATGAAAGCAAGGAAAGAAGTCACAGCTCAGCAGAAGTCATTTTACCACGCACTAATTGCATCTGCAGAGATAATTATCTCCACAGCACACCCCTCCCTGGCTGCCATGGAGGTGACTGGCAGCACAGAACTAGAGCTATGCCAGGAGGGAGCCTCCCTACCACGGGGGCAATTAATGTGGGTGTAGGACAGCTAAGGGAGGGGAGGGGGGGGCGGTTCTCTTCCACACAAGCAGCTCTGAGTTTGCCGACCAATGCTATCAGGAAATCAGACTGGACTCTCACGTGGGACACACCAAGCATCTTCAGTTCCCAGTGCAACCAGTAGGATCAATGGGTGCTGAGCCTCCTCAAGGGCTGCATAAGCAAAGTCAGGCTGAGTCTGTGCTGCTGCAAACGTGTTGTTTGAAGATTTCTTTCCACACACACCCCCCCGAACCTTCTTTTCTCCTAATTCTTTCTGATATTTGTGAGCTTGCATATAGCACAGGCTGATGTTTGCCTTCAAGACACAAGAATTCTGCAGTTAAGCTCACCACATCACATCTTCGTTAGTAGCATGAGGTGGAAACATCTCCAGCAGAGGGAACGTCTCTGTCATCATGAAAGAAAATGCTCTCATTAGAAATAAATCTTTTTCCCCAACTTTTTCTGCTGCTTTTTCCCTTTTGACTGTGCTGGTGAGCCTGAGTATTTCCAATAACCAAGCAAACTGAGTAATTCTGTAATAAACTCATCAATAATTTGGCAGTAAATACAAACAACTGTTTCAAAGGGACAGCTCAAGTTTCAGCAGGTTCAGTGACCCTTACAGGATCCATAAACACTTTCTAAATACAAATTACAAGTATTCACTTCAGTGATTTGTTGGTTTTTGTTTGTTTTCATTTTCGTTCGGATTTTTACTCCCCTGTTCTATTTATTTCCTTTTATTATTATTATTTGATTGATTTTTTTTTAGCTTCTCTCAGCCATCCTTACTTTGTCTTTTGCAATGTGCATTGCAAAAAATGGAGGGATGGTGTTTCATACAGTCTGATATAACAGAAAGAGCTAAAACAAGCCAAAGGACAAATCTATACATTAAAATTTCCTCCCCTCCATTTGCTCTCATACCTTCATCACCCAATAATAATAAAATAATGCTAGATGTTAACAATTCCTACAGTGCTAGA
This sequence comes from Megaceryle torquata, assembly GCA_024611175.1. Lineage (NCBI taxonomy): Eukaryota > Metazoa > Chordata > Aves > Coraciiformes > Cerylidae > Megaceryle > Megaceryle torquata. Next base: position 1,486 of record JANIJG010009444.1, on the reverse strand, counting down.
CTTCAGCCAGCATTTAATGTGAGAGTCCTCTATTAATGTGAATGGAAAATAAGTAAGTTTTTGTCACATCTTGATCCACATTACAGCAGAAATAATCAGCTGTTGCCACAGAGGCTTTCTAAAGGAAGAAAAAAATACATTGAAATGAACAGAAATTGGTAAGATAAAAGAACCACTATATAAATCATACTCTTCTTATTAATGTTATGCATTTTTTATTTTCCAGGAATCAAACTGGCATTCTTTGGGTGCATTCAGAAATCAGAGTCATATTCTGAAATGTTTAATTTACATGCAAATTAGATTCAGGGACCTACTAGTTGCAGATACTCCTTTTCAGTCATAAACTGGCCTTTAAGCTTAAGTAAAAGGATAATATTATGGCAACAAGATTATTACTGGTTCCGTAAAAGTTCAACTCCGAAAAGCTGTGCAGATTTGATTCAGTGAACAGGAATCATAACGGGGTGGGGGGGTGGGGTGGGAGGGAATAAAAGAGGCGTTATAACAATGACAAATCTGGATCTCCAGAGCAGCAAATGTGAAATTGCTTAGTTTTAGATTAAAAATAATGAAACGAAGATTTTTTTGGTATTACCTTTTCTAACATGTGAACCACCTAGCCTGTGTATCACCTTTATTTTTCCAGAGAAAATGCTGACAGTTTATTCTACTTGGTCCACAATCTCCTATTTTAGCCCAATAGATTTCAATAATGTGCTACTTAAAATGGTTTCATAGTGGAGACAGATACGGGTGAAGCAGTTTAGCAACAGAAAGTGTTATTGTCCAAAGCCTGATGAAGTGAAAGGATGAACTCCATAATGCATTTAACCGCAAGAGCTCTGTCAGGAACAAGCCTTGAAAAACAACTCTCCAGAGAATTATTTCAATGCAAGTTTCTCCAAAGCACTAGACTATTCAGGAGCTGCATCTTGTGTGAGCAGTGGAGTAGTATTTAGTCTTGATCATCACTGTTACAAATAAAAATGTTATTTACTGGAAAACTGCACGTCCTAAAAGCAAAACAAAGCAGAAATATACTTTTTCTAGTGTTTCAGACAAGTAGGAGATACACTGAGAAATAAAAGAAGTATTTTCTCTTTGCTTGTCTCTGTCTGAAGATGCCTAAATGTAACAGCTCTAAAGACATCTTAAATGCAGTCTATTAAAAAGGTGCACGTTTTCCCATTTGAGCTCTTTCATGGAAAGAGGGCATCAGGCATCTTGCAAAACCAAGCCTTTTCATCTGTGAAAGAGAAAAATCTTCTGACTAGCCCCTATTTCACAGAGAAGAAAATGACTGCATGTATCTCCCTCCTCACAATTTCACTATATGCATAGAAATAAAACCTTAAAGACATAGAGGTACTGGAGAGAATACAGAGAAGAGCAACAAGACTGGTTAAGGGATTGGAGAACATGTCCTGTGAGGAGAGGCTGAGGGAATTGGGTTTGTTTAGTCTGGAGAAGAGGAGGCTGAGAG
>JANIJG010009443.1:0-10807 GCA_024611175.1 Megaceryle torquata | reverse complement strand
GGAGGTTTTTAAGCCCAGGCTGGATGGGGCTCTGAGCAACCTGCTCTAGTGGGAGGTGTCCCTGCCATTGGCAGGGGATTGGAACTGGATGATCTTTAAGGTCCCTTCCAACCCTGAGAATTCTATGTTTCTATGATTCCACGGGCAGAGGATGGGTACAACTCTTTTTTTACCCACTGTAGAACTCGCTATGTTGTTTGTTTAGTTAATTATGTAAAGCAAACATCTACCACCCTGTTAAGTTACACCCTTATTTCATTTAATTTTCACTCCCACAGTCCGTTTCTACTTAGCAGGTTTGAAATGGATATATTCTGCCAACATACCTTAACCTAGGAGTAGAAAAAACAGATCCTTTTCTCTTCATGTTTACACATCAGGAACACAGATAAAATTATCACATAGCAAGAGCATAATTATCATCACTTCATAGCAATAGTGTAAATTACACTACTACTACTATAAACCAACAAGTAGAACATTTCAGTGTTCTACGAGCCAAAGGAAGCCTCACTTCCAGCAGTGGGAGATACAGATTTAGTATTTAGTCTTCTGCTCCCAAGGGAAATGTCAACTTTCCTACCTTAATTCTCTTTGGCATGAAAAATTCCCTGGAAATACATGTGGTTCAACAGAGAATGCTACAATTAAATACTGAATTCTGCTCTAAAATAAGCAGTTCAATTTAAATACTGAGTGTCTCTTCATATTTTTTCTATCGTTTTTAATTATAATAATACATGCAATTACCAGTATGTAGGACTTTTCAGCTTCAGAATCTCATAGCCAAAATTAGATCATAATAAAATATTTCTTTGGAAGTTTTTTTAATTTCAATAAAAGGTTCTCTTTCACTCCTTTTTAATATGAATGTTCATTTTAAAGGCATCCAATTTAAGCACTATAGCACTATGACAGTGCATTACAATAAAACATAAAACTGACAGAATTAATTAATGAACAGTAATTACTGTAATTTACAGTAATTCAGTCTGACAGCATCTAATTACCAACAGAGCATCCCTATGACAATAAAGGTAAGCATTTTATTGCTTCTCATTTTTTAATGGGGAAATTGAGGCAGAAATGTTAATTAAGCTCAGAATACTGAAAAATTAGAGGTGCAGAATTTAGTCTGGTTTGTATCTGTGCTTAGATTTAAAGCTTCTCTCTTTTTATGGGAATGGCTCATTACTCTCTAGATCCCCCCGTTGGTTCAACATATTTTCAGAGCACTAACAGTCTGATTGGGAGGGGCAAGAAACTTTCACAGATGATATATTATTCTAGGGTTTTAGTTTCTCATAAGGGGAAAAAACCCAAGTATATAAGTGGAGCTATTAGATTTTAGATTAGCTTGGAGGGATTAATTACCAGTAGTTCAACTATAACAGCTTTCAGGCTGTTTTAAAAGACTCTGCCTACATGAGGATTTGCAGCATATTAAACTACATGTGCCATTATTATGGAGTAGCCTAACATCATGCAAAACTACTTCCTTGCTTCCTCCTCATCAATAGACATTTTACCTTCAGTAAAAGCAGATCGAGCAGACACAAGGCTAATTAACTTAGAGTAGTCAATACGGTTTCAAACTAAACTGATCTCATGCGATAAATTGCCTATGAGTCCTACCTTAAATCTCATAATTTCTATTGTCATTATAGATCATCAAATTATGCAATCTAGAAATAATCCAGGATGCTTAACTGGATACAGAGATGGTTATGCAGAAGACCCTTCCTGATCCCATCTACCCAGATATGGATGTTTCCATCATATTCAGGAAGGAAACATGCATTTGAGCATGGGTGAGAACTAGGATCAGGCAGTTTCTAATCATGTGCCCTTTGTCTACCCATTTATTATAACTGGAGGAAAAAAAACAAAAACACAAGAGGAGGAGACATTCAGGCTGATGTACTACTTGTGTAATCACCCTACTCCTATTCTGCTCCTCTCCTTTAGATTATTAGCTTATCTCCAGCTTACCCTTTCCTGTGCCAGCTTCAGCTTTCTGCCTCAGACACACTTCCCACTCCATCTCCCATATAATACCACATTATATTATGATTCTATCTATACTATCCTTCTACGTGTCTTAATTATTGACAACATGAACAGATGTACATTGATAGATGGATGAATTTGAACAAGTCCATAGGATTCTGTATATGTGTTTGAATACATGGCAAAAGATGCTTCTCATAAATATATTCCTTGGGAGCAGACATGCCAGGGCTGGAAGAAATTCTAATGCTTATATATCCCCACCCCACTACTTTTACTGTCTGTGTTGGTGCACATTCCTGCATCACAGGCCAAGGCTACAACTGTGGTCCTCTTTTGTCCTCTATTTACAGAAGAGCTGTACCTTTCTCTGCTCTTTAAAATTACCAGAATGCAATGTAACAAGAAAACAAGTGCATTAAAAAATAGGTTGGAAATATAGTATAGACATAAATACTCCCGATACAGAAAAAAAATATGCCTTTCAAAGCAACTCCATATTTCATTTTGCTATGCAAATTGAACAGATCCCCTTGGAATTCATTGTTTCTTGGTTTCTGTTAACACATGAATCTGCTTACTTTAACCAACAGCTGGAAAAGATGAATCATCTAGAGCAAGAACTGTGAGACTGCACTGCAGTTCTGCATATACCATTGCACAATCTTAAATTCATGCATGCCATAAATGGCAAAACTGACAGTACTTTTCTGAAAGGCATGAAAAAACTGCACACATGGTTACAATGTTCAAAAGTACAAATATTTCCTCTGACTTTGCCATACAGCAGAGCCTATGAAGTCACCCTTACTATTTATTTCTTCCTCCTCAGAACAGGCTAGGAAGTCAATACAGAAAGCTCACTTTCCATTTCTCAGGACATGAGTAGAGCATAAAAGTAGAGCATTAGCCCTGATTTCTCTCATAAAGAAGAGAGAAAAGCATCAACAAGATAGCAGCTTCAGTGGTCTTTGGGTTTGGGAATAAAAGACATTTGCCAGCCTTTGTCATTCATTACACAGTTCATTTACAGTCATAATCAGGGGTAATTAATAGGTTACCTACAGTCTCTTCTGCATCTTCTTCCCCCTTTTTATTCGCTATCAGATGTGTTACATATACACGCTGACATTCAAACTTGCCTGTAAGCTGAGGGAACTGCTGAAATTCTTACAATTCATACTGTTTATGCTCTGATGCCATATCTGGACATGTAAACAAAATGATGACCCCAAACGGCATCAGGCTTTGGCAAGATTTATCTGCTCACCTGCACGCACCTTTAGTGCAACCTCTTTCTTAGTCGAGTGTAAATTCTGCAGGATCTCCTTTTCAGTTGAAAAAAACCTGAAGCATTCGGGGCCTCTTTTGTAGCATCAGCCACCCAAACGTGAGCTGAGTGTAAACAGATACAGCTGGGACACTGTAATCCTCACAACATCCAGCTCTAGTGCCTCTGCCACTATTCTTAGCTTCACTAAGCCACAGAAGAAAAAAAACCACCCGAGCTGAATTTTATCACATACTTACGGATACTGTGAACATTGTGGACAACACAAGCACCTAAGTAAAGTGTGATAAAGGCACCTGAAAGCTATGATTTGGCTGCTTACACACCACAGGGATAATGTTTTGTGAAACAGGGACTCGGTTGTCAACAGTCTTAACTACTTAGCTGTAGGTGTTTGATAGGGAATCCCATCAGCCCCTGCATAAATAAGCTGGCAATAAAAGGAGACACCTTTGAAGAGTCTAACAGCTGCTGCAAATGACAGTGTTTCTCTTGTAGTACAAGATAATTCCCCATTTTATCTATGCAGAAGAAGGTCACTCCATTTCATGGGGGAATTTTATATTCCAGAATCTAATTTCAATCTGATTAAGAACAACAACAACAAAAAAATTCAAGTACTGAAATGCTCAGTTGAAAGGGACACGTTTATTGGACATTAAAACCCTGGAGCAGTTTGCATAAAAGTTCCCAGTTACAAGGTCAGCTCCTGAAAGGCTGCAGCCTCAGAAAGCCCAGATTTCCTGCAGCTGAGAAGCTGTGTTGGCAATCTGCCAGTATAATTTGTTCTTGATATTTTGGCCAAATTGGAGCATTTCTATGAACGTTCCTGTTTAACTATTCACTACATTCCAATGAAATAAACTGATCTCTTTTTTTTTGGTTCTTTTTTTTTTTTTTTTTCTATACGTTGCTGAGCTCTTCAGTTTCACTAAACTCTTTCCACCACTCAGGAACTACTTTACAGCTGAAGCACAAAGCAGGCTTCCTGGAATGCCACAGTCTGGTAGTAAGAAGCAATACATTCTATTAGCCCTACTGATCAAACTTCTCTAGATAAGCCAGCAGACCCAAAACCTGTTCTTTGGGACAATATGGGATTCCAAAAAATTACTAATTCCAGTTCAACTTACAGCAGAGCTTCACTGTATCAACCTGCTAAGAGGTAGCAGCCTTGGAATGCAGTTCATGCAGACCTGCAGAAGCTTCTGCAGTAGCAGCTGCAAAAGAGCTGCAGTGAAAATAAACCCCAGGATTTTCTGTTTTGAAACACTGCAAAGATTGATTTCAAATCAAGAATACCTGTGAAATCAAGAACCTCAAAACAGAGTACAGTGAATTTTAAGGCCTTCTGAAGTTGACACTTTTCCCTTTATGGGCTTTTATAGGTTTTGTAAAATAATACAGCATAAAGTCTTACAGAATTTTGAGAAAATATATTCCACAGCAATACAAAAGAGCTGCATAATAAAATACAACACACTCATTGCTCAGCAATAACAGACGTTTCTTCTACTAAGGGGTGGATATAACATGGGTAAGGCCATGGATTTCATCTGGTAGCTGTCAATTTAAGCAAAAATATAAGGAATAAAGGGGAAAAAAATTCTTGGCTTACAAGCAACTTGCTAAAGCACAGCGCTTCAAACCTGCACCATAGATGTCATTTCACTGGCTTTTTTATCCCCTGTAATCCATCAATGTAATATGGCACATCAAAGCTAGACTCTAATCTTTCAAATTAATATTTTAAAAAGATTGAAAGTGTTTTGGTTTGGCTCCTTGGTAATGCTTTTTATTTTAACAAATGGAAGCAGACCTCAGGATTCATGTTTATAATTTTATTGGTGCACTGCTGACATTGCTTTCTTGACTTAACAAAAACCAAGATTCTACAATTGCAGTTGGGAGTTTATTTCTCTTATCATTTACTGTCTATCAGTAAATCTCAGATAAGCTTTCTCTGGATTAAAATCTTGTCACCAGTGAAGTCTCAATAGCAATATCCTTAAGAAATTATTTTGCTAAATTTTTATTCAATTTGGAGCATTCTTAACAGCATTTTCAACTTAAAGTGTAGAAACACAGCATATAGTACAATAGTGTTCACAAAACATGTCACAGAAATGTTGCCATTTTCAGATTTGTGACTGCTACATAAAATATTTTGGAGCGAGGAGAAAATACATACTTGTTTGGAAACAATGAATGCAGAGTAGTCCAAATTCCCAATTCTGTGTTTCATGGCAAGATTTGTACAACAAAAGTACAACACCTTGTACCAGTACAGGTTAGGGGTAGACCCACTGGAAAGCTGCCCCATGGAGAGGGACCTGGGCATCCCAATGGACAATGTTATCCAGGGAACAGCAATGTGCCCTTGTGGCCAGAAAGGCCAATGGTCTCCTGGGGTGCATAAAGAAGAGTGGCCAGCAGGTCGAGGGAGGTTCTGTTCTCCTCCCTCTCTATTCTGCACTGGTGAGACCATATTCAGAGTACTGTGTTCAGTTCTGGTCTCCCCAGTTCAAGAGGGACAGGGAAATACTGGAGAGAGTCCAATGGAGAGCTACAAAGATGCTGAAGGGACTGGAACATTTATCTTATGAGGAAAGGCTGAGAGCCCTGGGACTGTTTAGCCTGGAAAAAAGAAGACTGAGGGGGATTTTATGAATGTTTACAAATATCTGAAGAGTGGGTGTCAAGTAGAAGGGGCCAGTCTCCTTTCAGTGGTGCCCTGTGATAGGATGAGAGGTAATGGTAGCAAGGGGAAACACAAGAAGTTCCACCTCAGCATGAGGAAAAACTTCTTCACTGTGAGAATGACAGAGCCTGGAACAGGCTGCCCAGAGAGACTGTGGAGTCTCCTTCTCTAAAGACTTTCAAGACCTGTCTGGATCTGTTCCTGTGTGGCATGTCCTAGGTGTTCCTGCGTGGCATGTCCTAGGTGTTCCTGCATTGGCAGGGGAGTTGGACTCAATTATCTCCAGAGGTCCCTTCCAACCCCTAACATTCTATGATTTGCACCTAGGGAAATTTTGCCAAGAAAAGTTCAAACTCCCCTGGTCAAGGAGAGAGGCAGTCCAATTCAGCTAAGGCAGGGAGCACATATCTATATAAAAATGTCAGTAAGACTCAAGGGATCAAGGTCACAGAGTGAGACAGTTGGTGCTGAGAACCCAGTGTTAACCAGGCATGGATTTTAGGGGCTTACTCCAGACTAGATCTATCCCGGTTCCACACGCTCAACATCCACTCATAACTGGACCACACTAGATGCATTGATGGAACATATCTTCCAGCTGAGTGTCATCCAAAGAGAATTTAGATTGTAAGCTCTCAGACTGGCCTGCAATGTAAAGTCAATCATGGTAAATGGGGATGACTGGGAAATCTGCTCTGAAAATGCTTTAGTCCACTATGCATCTCATCTGTACTTGTTCTGGATGCAAATACCTGAAAAATATCTCGATCCTATGACCCTTCCTTGTATTCAGTGATACGAGCAATGATCCATGGGAGATATAATAATTCAAATCAGAAGACTAGACCCACTGAAAGTCTTCAAAATGCCTCGCTGTTCCAGTGGGTGAGAGTTACAGACCTCACCTGTCTGTCCTGTCTGCTCCCTTTCTGGCATTTATGACAACAGAGCAGCTGAGTTTCATAGGGTACAAATAATGAATGTTTTTACCATGCTGCAGTGCCCTAGACACTAGCAAATAGTCCCTTCTCTTCTGATGTCAATTCAAAACTCATCAGGCTGAAGAAGGCTCTGACTCTATCCCACTTCTTAGATTAGTTCTCCAACTACTATGAAGTGAAAGGTGGGTGAGGACTTTTGCTGCCTTATTTTGTGAAAGATCCAATCCTGTTATTTTGGGCCTTCATTCAGTATAGAGAGGTGATTGCAAGAGGACTGAAATTTCTGACGCTAGCTTCTCATACTCTACAGTGTCTAACTTAAACAGGATCACTGAAGATCTTCAGTGTTTCTCCCTCTACTGTCCTTACAGAGAACATACGTTTATTTTACAGAACTGGATACAGAGCCTTGATTTACATCCCCTGGTTCCCATCTCTGATGGTTAGTACTTTAAACATAGCACACCTTCCTAGATTTATACCAGAAAAAAATTGCCTGGTGCTATTCTTTTCATTAAATAGATTTTTTTTTTCTTTATTTAGCAATATCAAAGAGGTATTGGGGGAAGGGTTCAATAAAACAAGACAGGTATATGACTGAGAAAGAGCATGGTCTTAGTAAGCATTGACTTTAATATCTTATAGATTCAGTCATCACCAAGTTCTTCTAGAGTTCTTCAGGATAGAATTTTGATTTGTTGTATAAAAACTCTTGATACGTATCAGAATGTAGTTTTAGATCTATGCATATTTTGAAGACATTGGATCCTGTTCCACAAGGCACACCCCCTTCTTTATACAGACAAAGATCCTGAAAAAGACAGGTTGAAGAAGAATCAGCAGTTCTTATTGTGTAGCTGGCGAACATTAGAGCTCTGAATCACCAGTCATGACTTACTTCTTTTCTACTGTTGGCTCATCAGTTGCATCCACATCTTTTCCCACTGAAAGCCCCCTAAAATGGTTTCTAATTTGTTGGTAGAGTTTCCCCAGTAACTGTGAGGGAAAGAGAAAAGCTTTTCCTACCTACATTTGACTGCTACATCAGCTTGTCTTAGCAAATGGCCCAAAATAAATCAATCGTAGTTTGCCCTACCTAAAGAGACAAATCATTCTAATCAAAGTGGTGATTTACCAGACTACAAGCTAGTGAGCTGTTGTTTGTTGTGCTGTTATTTTTTTTTCTTTCATTAGACTAACTAAAAAAGATTTTGTTCTCTTAATCTTCATTCATTATGTGATAGAATCCTATGCAACACTTAGACTGAATAACAACTTACTCCCTGTTTAACGAAACCAGAATACTTTCCATAGGTCTAATAAGCCTTCTAATCAAAGGAGAAACTTAGGGTAAAAAACCAACCAAACAAACCAACCTATCTTTTCTTTTGTAATAGCAAAAACCAGAATAGATAGTACCACTCCAAAGAAGTGGCATTTAATGATGTTCCACAGCATTTCTTAGAAAAGCCCCAAACACATTTGAGAAGTAGAAAGCAGGATTTTTGCTGCAAAGCAAAATATTCTGAATCATCTTCATTCATGGCATCACACTGTTTCAATGCTTAACATTTAAGTTAAATTAAAGCAGTGAGAAATTTTCAGTCCAAGTTTATATGACAGTAAGGTCATTGTGAAGGAGATGATGCTTTCCTATTGGAAATTAGTTTATGTATATGCTAGCTGTTGCATCGACTTACATTGTTTGATTAGGATTTGATTATGCTTGATTACACTACTTAGAATTTCCTTACCAACAATTGCTTTTTTGCAATTTTGCAACGTGTTTATTTGCATCTTGATTCTATTTGCGACAGCTTAAAGAATAATGAAGATTATATCATATCAAAGCTAAATAGATTTACTTGAAAGTTCGAAAGCTTCTGCACACAGCTAAGGTCACTGGGTAATTTATGAACTTTTGTGAACACCGGGCACACTTTTATCTAAAAATAAAGTTATTCCAGTGTGGATAATACACAAATCTACAAAGACATTTACTAATCACCTTTAGTCTTTTGTGACGATTATTTATGACAAAAGTCCAGAATTGCAAAATCCATAATTAAATGACAGTACAATCATAACATGATGCCAGTCTTAACTATTAATGTTATAAGGATTGGTCACAAACATACTTTAACCATTTCTTATCATTTATAAACATTTGCCAATGCAGCAAGCCAAAGTATTCCTCTTAAATATTTTTTTTGCCTGTTTTTAATAAACAGTCTAATCCCTCGGAAGACAATGCCAAAACATCTGCTTACTTAAATGGGCAAAGGATTTTACCAAGAATGTAAAAAACCAAACAGCTCCACACTGTCTTAAAATTTCACATTTAAAAATGAGAGTTAACTGCAGTCTGAGTCCAATCTTCAGTACGAATGTAAGCTATTGTTTACTAGATACAACAAACTCCAAGCTACTGCCCATTATGTCATTTGGACAATGTATCCTTAAAAATAAAGGCAAACCCCAATTCAATCCTCTGAAACCACAAACGTTAAAAGAAAGAAGTTAAAAGAAACTGTAATAATGTGAAAATGTAATGGGTCACATTCCCTGGAAACGCTGCTCTGGGGCAGTTTCTACAGAAGCTAATTCAGCCCATTTCTTTGTGTTTCATGGTTTCTACTGAAACATGATAAGAATGACAAAGAAGGAAGAAAAATAATGTTTCTAATATCTGGAAGACAACAATTACAAGGAGATTTTAAACTGTAGTTACATACAAGTAACAAACATTTCCACTTGGGCTTCCATCCTACAAAGCTTATCTATATATATCCTGGTAGTCTCACTAATGCCAATAAGATCACAAATATTGTCAAAACCAGAGCCTTGAACCTTGCCTATATCAGAAGATATTTTTGCTTATAAATGTATTGGTATATTTAAACCAAACAATCTTTTAAACATTGGTGCTATTTATAGTGTGCTTTTACCCATCTAGGATATACACTGGAGGTCTGTAAAAGCTAGAGTTTTCTCTTACTAGAATAAATTATATCAGTAAAAACCAGACATGTACATACAACTTTGTCTGCAGTGTCAGTTGAAAAATAGAAAGTGTATCCCTAACTAACTCAATTACGCTGCAAAATCACAAGCACACTTGCACTTATTTCTACTTGTTAAGCATTACACAAATATTTACAAGTAAGAATATATGCTCCCAGTGGAAAAAATAAATAAATACATAAATAAATAAATAAAATCCATTTTCATTTTGAATGCAAATTGAAAACCAGCAAGTCAGCTGAATAATTCTGGCAGCTCACTGTGTCTCACTAGAATACTGAAGAAACTACTAATAGTTCAAGAACAGACAACTGAGGAAGTAAAGAGGTAGCAGTAGGAGGTGTCTGCAGTAGAGGCTACATTAGTTTTAATGATAATCTAGACCTAAGCCCTTTATCTGATTATAGAATTGAGAAAGATAAGAAAAATGAGGTGTTCTTCAAACAGCACGGTAAAATTCCTTTGTAAGCAATTGGTAATTCTACCTAGAGCTGAACAGACATATGCATAGGATATATTTCAAATTTGCATCCACAGTTTTACTTTAAAAAGGTAAACAAAGCTCAGCCTGCGGTAGTCTCCTCCCCAAGCTTTTCTCTCTCAATGTAGAATTCTGTCTGAGATGCTATCTGCAAGTATCTGAGCTATCTGAGAATGAGAAATCATTCTGCCTGAACAACTAATTTCCTCTCCCTTCAAAAAAGCCCTACTTATGTTTTGTTGGTTGTGGTGACATGAATAAAAAGACAAAGTGGTCCAAAAAAATAACTCTGCAATTCAAAGAAAATTTAAATATCTCAAATTATAATGACCCAAAGTACGAATTCTGGATATGTATTT
>JANIJG010009442.1:0-34367 GCA_024611175.1 Megaceryle torquata | reverse complement strand
GGAAGGGAAGGGAAGGGAAGGGAAGGGAAGGGAAGGGAAGGGAAGGGAAGGGAAGGGAAGGGAAGGGAAGGGAAGGACCAGAGTCGAACAAAGCTGTTTGTTGAATTTGCCTCTACTGGTTGGTCATCCAAAATTAACGTGACTGGGAATAATAAGGCATAACTGGGATTTGAATGCTTCCAGAGTCAAAGGAGGCTTTGTGTCTGAGGCTGATGGGAAGGAAGGAGACCTGGGTGGCTGCTATGTTACAGATGCCACCCAGCACATTGGGTTTTGCTTGCTTTTGCAGCTGTTTCTGCTGTTTGTCTTCTTCTCCTCTCTCACATAAAATTAAGGGTTTGCTGTAGGTAATACCTTCTGCGTATTAACAGGTAAAATCTGAAAAAAGCACAATTCCTTACCACGTCAGAGGGTCGTGTTGTAATGTTGTGGTCAAAAGCCACAGTCATCTATACCAGAGAGAAGCTAAATCATAAAGGTCTGTGATGCTTTTTAATACTCTGTTTCCTTTGATCTCACCTTATCTAAATAAAAATTTGGGGTTTTTTTTTTTTTTTCACCTTTTCCAAAGAATCTTTTTTATTAAAAGATGAAAAAAAAAAAAAGTTTTTAAGATCAAAACTTAAGAAATCTCCACTGGAACTGATCTACATAGTTTTAGCACAATACTTTGTCTCCAGCGGTAGCAATAAGATCTGCTGAAGAGGAGGCCATGGGAGCCTGGTTGTTTCCTGCAGTCTTCTCCCTGTCTCCCAGGCTTCTCCCTGAGCATCCATGTCTGCTGTGTCAAGGATCATATGACCCTGCCTTATCCTTTCAATATCTGTGCTTGAAGTCACCTGTTTGAATGTGCTGGTCCTGCCTGCCTCCCTCAGCTACCTGTGGTGCACCTCACTCTCCAGAGGTTCACTACCCATAGTGGGAAGACATTCTGCCTTTACTTCTTTCAGGTCCCTTCTGCTGTGGGAGTTCCTACCACATTTTGTATTGTGGGGCTTGTCCACCATCTCTACAGTTTCAAAACATTTGCCATACTCTCCCTCATCTGTATCTTCTTCAAACATGAAAAATCCTAGTTTATCTTTGGAAAAAACCCACAACACACACACACACACAAAACAAGCTCCCTAACAAAGAACAGAAGAGTCTTTTATGCATGTTCTATGTGGCAGTGGCTTTACAAATGTGCAGTTTCTTTGATTTCATATAACAACTGATGGTTTTCTTTTGTCTAAAAGAGAGAATATTCAGAGCTATTATTTTCACTAAGATAATTAACTAAATAGTTATATCTGTAATTTACCAGCAATTTTAATATCTTCTAGAAATATACAGTATCTCTTCGGGCATTCTTTTCATTTCATCTTAAAAAGTTAATAGTGTCATGTTACATTAGGAAAAATATGGTGCAATTATTGACAAAGACTTCATAAGAGAGGATGATAACAATAATACCTGGGGGAAATTTCTGTTTCTCTAAGCACAGGGACATAAGACAATAAAATCATTGTGATATTCATTGGAACAAAATAGAAGAATTTTTTTACAACAGAGTCTGATCCTCATCAGAGTTTTCTTCCCTTTGTTTAAGATGGAAGTATGCTTAGGGGAAAAGCTGGATAAGATACTGTCTTTGGCCAAAATGTGTACAAAAAAAACCCCGACTTCTAATCAGCTACAGATTTTCTACTTCATTCCCCGGTGCTGAGTGGGGGATTATAGATTGATCCTGTTGTGTCCCTATAGCTTCATGAGGAATAATCTTTCTGCTTGCTTTCCAACACAGATATGTATGAGTTATGTATGGGAAGGGTGGAAGTACAAAAGCTTTTGCAGCTCTTAACAAATGTTAGGGGGAGATTTACCACTTGGACTGGTACAACATGTAATGTCTTCACAGATCCTAGAAGAGCTTGTGAAGGAGGGAGGTGTTTTGCAATACTCACTTCACAGATGGAGAGACTCAGGACATAGGTAATCAAGAAAATTACTGCAGGGTAAATTTGTCTCTAAATTACACCATGCCCTACTACTTGATAACTTCTGGATGTGAGACAAAAATTTAAAAGTTACTTAACTGCACAATTCGTAGGGAACTTCAGACTTACTTTAGCAAATGGCTTTTTCTGTTTTACAGACAGTTTCCAATTTATAATTTGAGTAAGAGCTAGGCAGTCAGCTCTTTAAAACATTTTAATAGCTTTCTTGTGCACCATTGTACATATTACTGTTTTCTCTTGTGCATATTTAGGTGATTAAATTCCTTCATGTCAAGTATATTGTTTGTCAGAGGACTGAAAAATCTGTGGCAGAGGTGGGAGGAAATACAGAATTCTCTAGTCCATCCTTCATTCAATCACCTACTGCATGTATTGCACCTATGTTCAGCTGTATTAGTATTATTAATTACCAATTAAAATACAATAGGTAATGGAAAGTGTGATGAATGTTTATGGCACATGACAGGTTATCTTTTAACTTACTCTCAGTTGGGCAGTCATATTTCTCATTTCATTCTTTGTGTTAGTCATTAATTGAACAGGCCAATAAATAACAAGTCAGAAACATTAATGGTTTCAATGTGAACTGCCTTTTCCAGAAAGCAAGCATATTCCTGCTCTTTTTTCGTGTGTTTTGCACATATAAAAGCTATTATTATTAACTACTGCTCAGTTAAGAGAGTCTCATTTTGCATTTTTCAGAAACATAGTCCTGTAAAAATTACCCTTTTAAGTGGGTGCCTGTCCATTGACCCATTTGGAACCATTTGAGGCAAGGGATTATTTGCTGCTATAGATTAATGTTTGCGGTCGTTCCCCCCCTACCCCTTTTCCCAACAGTTACTCAAGACAGTAGCTAAATAGTTATTAACTATTCATGAGTCACTCGTATGACCTACTTCTAATCTTTATGTCTTGTATCAAACACAGTTCCAACATGGAGAGGCAAGGGGCTGTAGCAAGCAGTCCAGCTCCACTGCTAATTACAAATGCTGCTTGTAGCTGATTTCATGTTCTTCTTTACAAGCCAGCCTTGCCACCACACCTAATTGAAAGAGACATGTGTTAGGCCACATGTTTCAAAGATGGACATTAAATGCAGGAGAGCTCAAAATGATTAATTAACAGTTCAAAGGGAAGCAGGAGAGAAAAGGTGCTTACTGGAAAAATTCAGAAGGCAGACACTAACAGTCTGGAGCTGTTAGAGTAATAACAGCATTGTCACTGTGAAAATTATTTTTATCTGGTGAATTTATTTGCTTTCCAACTTGGAATCGTGTCAGGAATTATCAGTCTTCAATTCACTTATTTTCCCTTTGAAAGCTGTCATTCTTTCTGTATAGAGGTGGATTAGGAATAAACAAACAAGACCAAGATCTGAACTTCTGACCTCTTGATGGCTGCATGCCAGTCAGGCTTTTCTGCTTCCACTTTCTCCCTCAGTCAAGTTGGCAATCCTTTTTTTTTTTTTTTCCTTTTTTTTATTTTCTTTTAATTGTATTTATTTTTTATTTCTTTTATTTAACCAGTCTTTCAACAGATGAGCTTGCAAAATTAAAATATTGCCATAATGGCATTTTAAATATACAAAAATACATCTGGCAATTGCTGATATGACAGTACTTCTTTTCCTTCTTCTTCCCAGATGAGCTGAAACTTGCCATGGTTTTGACTAAAAGTTTCCTACCACATGATGCTGACATACATCACTTTTTTCTTTTTTTTTTTCCTAAGAACAAGTTGAATCTTTTATTTTTATCCTTTTTCCTATTACGAAATAAAAATAAAAGCAAATTACAATCTGCAGTAGTTGCTCTTCCTGTACTATGTGGCTTGCTCAGATTTCCCCATTCAATGAATTTAAGATGCTGGCAATGAATTAGTAACTGTCCCTGCATTTGTAGCAATGCTGATTTTCCCACCCAAAATACTCTTAACTCATCATGCTGACTTATGAGGTCAGTCTTCTATGTGGTCGAAAAAGCTGTGTTTTAAATGCTTTAGGGTGAGGAAGGAAATGAAAAGAGATATTCCACTTTCACTGCAAGTGACCCAATAAGTAGGCTATTGCCCGAGCTGTAAACACTTTTTCTGTAGCAGCCATTTTCTAGGTCTAAATGGGAATTTCAAGGGAGGAAAATATAGCTCACTAGATCCTGACTAGAAATAGTGACTAATTCATCAGCAAGACTGAGATAAAATATATTTTCCAATTTTCTTCATAAGGTGTCAATAAAGAAAAAGTGAAATTCTATTGATTTGTTCAAAATACCTTAGGATTTCCTTTGGTCTATATTTCTTTCATGATAAGCTTATCATTCACTTCCTACCATCCAAAAACTATGATGCATTGTTAGTCTTAGCCACACAGAACTATTTCTGTCTTGTGTCAGATATTTCATGAGTATAACATCTGACATAAGAATCCTGAAAACAGAACAAAACTTATTCTGTTTTCTCCAGTTCAGTTCTTAAAGGTCAGGGATTGGGAAGAGGCAGTATCGTGTATGTTCCACTGTTTAAAGTTTATGTAGCTACAAACAACAATACACTTACATTGTGCAAGCAGATGAGAAAAATCAAATCAGTTGTCTGGCCAAGTTTAATTAAGTCCCAGTTTGAATAGTGCTTTCAAAAAATGTGTGAGATTAACACTCTTTCTTTTTTTTCTTTCTTTTTTTTTTTTTTTTTTCCTACAGATATTAAGCCTGTTTGCTAGATTTGCGTTGGAAAGTGGGCAAAAAAAATACCCCTATGTGGATGAATGTGAAGCAAATGCATTTAAACAACTGGAACAGCTCTTTGTGGAAAATGCATTGCTCAGCAATAAAGATAATTCATTAATATTTCCAAGCTAGGAAGAGTTGGAGGGGAACCCACTTGGAAGAAAACCAAGCTAGAATACGCCCAATTACTAGGCCTTAAATGCTTCCAAGATTTTTTAGAAGGTTGTGCTGTTTCATGCCGACAAGTGTTCCCTTTTGGCATCCCAGCCCTTCCAGGGAATACCAGCAGCGCATGTGCAACAGCCTAACCTCATCAGAGGAGGGCACCAGTCCAGACTTCTTCTGGCAGCTCTGTTTCCCAACTGTCTTCACTAATTATTATTCACCCAAGAGAAAGCTCATGTAGAGGCATTGGTAATGTTCATACAGCTATCTGAACTGACTTTGAAGTAAAATTGTCTGGTAAGATACAGGAGAAAGACAGGGATTAAGGACATTGAAATCATACCAGTTCATAAACAGTTTGCCTTTACCTTTAGCTTACTGCACTAAATTGCAGTAATATATCATAATGAGACATTTTGTTCCTATTACATACAGCATGGACAGCATGTAGTAGGAATTTGATATCCACACCAGACTCACAAAAGTTAGCTTGAAACATCACTTTCTTTCTTTGTACAGTGAGGTGAATCTATCTCTGAAGTGAGCAATAGAGACACCATCTCTGACCGATCAACATGAACCTGGTTTTATTACCAGACATTTGCACAGACTGATTAGAGTCAGATCACCAGTAATAGTGTCAATATTTAAGGGCCAATTTTTCTAACAATATTGTCAGAGATGTGCTAATTGCCTTTTACTGACACCATGGCTGTCCACTCTCCTGCCACGAGTCTACTCTTATGAAAGGTATCTCCACCCAAGTCAGTAATGTGAACGTCTGAAAAAGGAACCAAGTCCTTTAACCGGACTGTTGCTTTGTTGTATTTGGGTATTTCATCTTTCTATCTATCCCATCACAATAAACATAGCCTCTAAGATGAACCCATTTCACAAGGTCCTTTAAAGGGCCAACAGTTTCAGACAAGTATTGTTTATTACCATCGTTTCAAGTGGAAGTAGCTTTTTAATGCTGTTTAAATCAAAACTGCTCTCTTCCTTGTTTTCTTTACCTTTTTAAGCAAACAAGTCTCTCCTGCAGTGACATTTACAGTGGACACCTTGCTGCCACCGCACATTTAATATCTCAGATTTTTAACTTATTCTCTCAAGCCTCTTAATCCTTCCTTTTTGCCTTTTTCTTTACCATCAATAATATTGTAAGATACAACATGCCAGTGTTCTCTGTCATCTCTTCTTGTACATTGCATTTAAATACAAGATCTTTCCAACTCAGGTCTCTTCAGACCATTAAAACCTCCTTTGTCAACTTCATGTAGTGGGAAGTACATTGATTTTCATTTCACTGCATCTAAACATATAATTATAAGCAAATAACTTATACAAACCACAACTGTAAATTGAAAGCTCTCCATCTGAATGCACACATTTATTTTACCCAGTTTTTGGAAAGACAGGGTCATTAGCATGGTCAGAATTAAATTCGTGTTCAAATTTGAATGAATATTCATGGAAAAGTTTCCAGTGATCCATCTAGTATAACACACAACAGAATTAAATTTCTTATAAGCATTTCCCAACAGAATATGATGCCCCAAATGTTTTTGGAAAGATTAGAACACATGGACTCAAATTTCTGTTTATGTCTAAGCTGCCCCTCTCTGTGGTAGATTTCCTTATTCCTGCTTCCTGTGGCCAGCATTCTTCCCACATTCCATCCTCAGTTGGTCAAGTGTTGGCAAGGGAAAAGTGTAAGCTTGTGCAGACTGCCTCAGGTCCCTTTGGTAAATTTTGCATTCTTGTCCTGACATGAGAAGATAATTCAGGTTGAAAGAACACTCAGGAGGTCTGTAGTCCAATGTCCTGCTCAGGTAGGGTCAGCTGTGAGGTCAGACTAGCCCGTTCATGGCCTTATTGAGGGAGGACTGCAAAATCTCTGAGGGTGGAGATGCTCTACCTTTCCAGTAAGCCTGTTCCACCCACAACTATCTGCACAATGATCTTTTTTCATTGTATGCAGTACAAACCTCTGCTATTTCACTTTTTGACCACGTCTCTCACTCTCTTGCCATGCATCTCTATAAAGAGCCTGACAAGTAATGATGCAGTCTGTGTAAAACTGTATACATTTTAATAGCAGAAATTTCTCTCAGGAGAATGAGAAGTTGCATTCTTATGTGGTTGACTTCTGGTAGGACTTTGGGAAGCAGGGAGAGAAAGGCTGAGTACTAAACAACTTAGTGAAGATGGTTTCCAGGGGAGTAAGAAGACTAAGGATGCTGTTCTTACACATGCAGGCTAGTGAGACCATCAATAGATTACTATCTCCACTTCTGATGTGAACTAGAATAGTTTTAAAAGAGTTGATAAGCTGGAGAGGCTTTGGAAAAGGAAACAGAATACTTCAAATATTGGAAATCTACTTCAAAATGGGTGAATAGACGAGATCTATGTATCAGAAGATGTAGAAGATTATTGTCAAGAAAATGCTTGATTATGATTTATAAGCATGCTCATAAAGGAAACATCTCAAGATAGTCATTAAGGGAATAAAATGAAATAAATCACAATAAAACTGGATATTGCTGAATGTTCAGAGGTCTTTTTCTAAAATCTGAGGTAATATTTTTGATATATGAGTGCAAAGATGTGAATTCCATTTTATTTTTTTTTCATTTAGTATGTTGAAAAATATATTAATACATTATTCTACACATTCAATTTACATACAGTTTTGAATGCAATATGTTTTTCCTACTATCATCATTTTACTGTGGTCAGAAGTGACTCTTCATTGTCTCAATTTTCATTTTTTGTCCTGGGAGCTTTTGTATGTCCATTTTTCTTTCATTTTGGCAGAGAAGTAAACTGCAAGGTCAGACCACAGCTTATCCTGCTTCGTAATAACCTCAGCAAAGGAGCTGGGATTGGACAGACCTGCAGCTGTAGTCAGTTTGGAGATAGCATTCATGAACAAGGATACTCCTGAGCTTGAAGACAACACAGGTGATGAGTTCTAGCCATATAGGAAATTTAAGCAGTGTAAGTAAGTGTCTCTAACGTGTTTCCTGAACAGTAAAGGCTACAATGGATATCAAAGATCTGTCCTCCTCGAATTTCTCAGACTGTCAAATGCAGCCCAAAGTCACAATTATTGTTCCTCAAGGGTGCATGTTCTCCTAGCAGTCTTTGATTTTAGTGAGGCAAAAGCAACAAAGCATTTCACAAGGTCCAACGCCAGCCCTTTTAAAGATAATAAATGGCTGAAGTTTGGAATTTCTGAGGGTACTGTATAAGGGTTAAGTATTTAACAGTCCTGCAAATTTTCTGTAGAGTTAATGGGAACAGATCAATACCACTGGAAGGTACTTTAGCCCAACTCTTACAATTACTGTCTCAGATAGGGTGAAGAACTTGCCTTCTGGAAGGCTTCCATTCCCCGCAGAAGGAGGCTGGACAAACAGTCTGGATCAAACTTCTATCACTGACATAGACATCCATCTCAGACTGAGAGGTATCTCACTGTGAAACTGCAATTGAAAAGGTGGTATGAGAGCAAGATCAAGTAACGATTTGTTGTCACACAGGAATCCTCTGTAATGAATGGCAGGCTTATAATTATATAGTACAACCCAAAGGTGGTCAGAAAAATTGGAATTTATTAAGCTCTTGAATTATTTTATTTATGAAACATATTTCTGGAGTTGATGAATTTAACTAACAGCTACTACAAAATCCCTTTAAAAAGTTTAATAATACCAAAACCAAAGAAAAACAATGAAATTTGGCTCTTTTGTTGTTAATGAATAGCCTGTTCCTTCCTACCTCTCAGTTAAAGAATAGATTTCAGTAACTGGAACCAGAGTGTTGTATTTCAATCCTAAACTACCTCAATCCATGGATCTCAAAGCAAAAGAAGGAAACTATATGCCAGGTGTAGTTTTGGTATTATCCTGTATAGCAAAAGGTTGAATATAATTGGGAGTAAAACGAATGCCTTAACGAGCAGGAATAAAACTTAGGTCCTCCAGTGTCATATTTGCAGAAGATAATATGATCCAGATGCTTCTGTATTCATAGGTGTTGCTAATTAAAGCCAAAAAAAAAAAGATGGCATAAATTTGCAATGTTTGCTCACAGTCACATGAACTTTTATAGTTTAAAACTGTTAACTCTTTACCATGATATTAATATGGTATTTTGCATATAGTAACAGAAAACTCACTGCTACCTTTCTAACCTAAGCGCAGAGGCATGATGCAGAAGACATTTTGAATTAACTAAGATCAGAAGCAGAAACAGCTGTAATGAAAATATGCTTCCATAAATGCTGGAGAAATATCACACCTATATATGAATGTGTAGGTGTGTATAAATACATACCTGAGGAAACATTGGTATGTTAAGTCATAGGTGGCTTGTTGGTCTAGAGTTATAGTTCCTGCTTTGGATGCAAGAGGGCCTGTGTTCAAATCCCAGATGAGCCCTTCAAATTATTTAAGGGTCCCAGAGCACTGGAACGGGCTCCCCAGAGAGGTTGTGGAGTCTCCTTCTCTGGAGATTTTCAAACCCCTCCTGGCTGCGTTCCTGTGTGACCTGTGCTGGATGATAGGAGACTGCTCTGGCAGGGGGAGTGGACTCGAAGATCTAGAAGATCTCCAAGGTCCCTTCCAACCCCTGACACCCTGTGATACTGTGAGAGGCTTTGTTTTGTCATTAATTTTAGTATTTATGAGTTAATGTGATATATTTTTCAATGACACAAATATTTTACACCAGACTACATGTTGAAGTCCTTAATTAATTCATTTCCTACAATTTACACTAAGCCTAAAATCAATAAAAAATAAGTAAAACTCCAAAATTAATTAAGCAAACTTCCAGTGAATGAAAAAAATGGGGCCATGATTTAAGTCTAGCAAAATGGAAAACATAAAAATACATTTTCACGTACATGTCAGTGATACACCTATACCACTTCAGCATGCTTTCTGGATCCACCACACACATATTCAGATGTACTGACGGTACATAGCCTCCCCATGCCTGTGTAAAAGTGTAACTTGAACCTGCTAAATGGGTATGCACAATGGAGTTTATTGAATTGTTTCAAGTTTCCTGTCAAGGCTTTGTTTTCCCCCCCTCCTATCTGAGTGTTCAGATTTCTAGAAGTGGTTCTTTGATGCGTGCTCATAAACACGGAGGGATTTCCCCTCCCTTCTCCTTTCCTTCAATTCCCTCTTTGTGCTTCGAACAGTAATTCAACAACTAGCCTTTGTCTGTGTTGTATTTACAGCTACACTCCCCTCAAAGATGGACTTATTTATTTCAACTGGGAGGGTATGAGGTCCATGCAGGAGATGTGTTTTGGCATCCTTGCAAGCACTGCTCAGAGGAGAGCAGCCTCTCCAATGGGGGATATTTTTCTGTCACTTTTACTGTTTCCCAGCAGCTGATGCATCACAATACAGTTATTTTCAATTTGCCAGCATGCCTTCACAAGTGAAATTATAGCATTTACAGCAAAAAAAGGGCCCTCTCTCTTTTGTTTTGATATTACTTACTCCCAGACTAAGTTGTCAAGTCAGTTAAAAATTACTCCCATGCCCCTGGATGCATGCAAAATGTTCACGAGCAGTGGGAAACCTCTCTCCTCTATTGCGTAAAGTTCCTACAGAGGTTAGAACCAAATCACCCCTCTTCCAAAACCAAAGGGTCTGCCCTTCTCCCTGCATCAAAATCTTAGTAGAAAAGACCTTAATAGGCCTCACATATGGCCTTCTATCTCAACCACTCTATTAGCTTCAAGGAAGATTTGTCATACTTCAAGTCTCTCTTATGTGGAGAAAAGTGTAGTGTGTGAGTATTTTTAACTATTTTGTTACCATAAAGGTTTGAACTACAAGCTTACTTACATGTTTTCCTTCCTTCAACATCCAATACTCTAGCTGGCATGAAGTCCACACTTTTATTTTTATTTTTTAATGTACAGTGTCTGCCATTAAAAATATTTACAGCTCTGAAGTGATTTTAAGCCCACAACATCTCCTGCTCCATAAAAATACATGATGGACCGAATAATTATCCTTCAGTGAGATCTACTGTGTCTTCTCTCTGCTGAAGAAATCACACCTTCCATGTGCAAATGTGATGATTTCTAACTAAATATAAGACAAACCTCCATGATGAAGAACATAATTATTAGTAGGCACTATTCCAAGCCCTTATGTTACTGTTTTTTAAGAATGACATATAATCAGTGTAATGCCTGATTAAATGTATCCAACTTAACCATGCAACTGGTTCTTCTTTTGCTCACTATTTTTACACTGTTTTATTGACAGAATTATATTTAATTCACAAATATGTAAAAGGTGCTGTGGTCTTTTGCCTAAAACAAAACAATCACAGAATCATTTAGGTTGGAAAAGCCCCTTGGGATCATTGTGTCCAACCATTCACCCTGCTCTACAAGTTCTCCCCTAGACCATATCCCCCAACACTACCTCTGAGCAGTGCTTAAATACATCCAGGGATGGCGACTCAGCCACCTCCCTGGGCAGCCTATTCCAGTATCTCACCAAAGAAACAATGAATGTTTCTTTGAGAACACTTATTCTGATCCCTTGATGCTGTCATCATCCATATAACCTAAAGTAACAACATCAATGTAAACATTTCAGATTCAGGATGCCAAATCAATGATTTAGAGTTTCAAGGTGTTCTAATTTCCTTGTCAAATTTCTGCACCAAAAAATAAAGAAACTATGGATGATGTCATATCCAATGCCTCAGTTCAGGCTGTTCGTAAAGCAATCTATTTTTCTAGAGGATTAACTGGAATAATCAAAGGGTTCCTCTCTCCCTTAGCAGCTTCTAGCCCAGGTCCAGCTGCTCTGTGCTGCTCTGGAATCTTTCTCTGCTCCACCCTACTCTTCTGGATCAGCAGTGGCTTAAAATACTCTTTTTATTTTTCTCTGTAATTGATTTGTTTTATTTCTCCCTCCCTTTCCCCTACTTGTTGATGAATATTTGTAAGGAGACAATAGTGTGATATATGTATGCAGTTTTGTACATCACAACCAAACACTGAATTTATAAAATACTCAGTATATATAGGACTTGCAATGTATAAAGAGTGTTACTTGTCCATGGGAAGAAAGCCTACCCTTACTTTTTTGAGGGCATATAAAAAAAGAACAGTGTTTAAACATAAAGGGAAAAAAAGCTCATTTTTGCTAGTTGGAAGATACCATGCCTTTTGTGTTCAGGTATAATTTACCATGTAAATTCACCAGTTTTATTAGAAAAAAGAAATAATTGCCTGACATCTCTTCAGATTAATCTGTCATGACAGTGTGCTACCTATACTATCTGCAGTATGTCTGGCTTTGTACCACTTCCCTTCACAAGTGGCCATACAGTGCGTATGGAAACTAAAGCAGGGTCTGGCATCACATTTGCACCTAAAAGCCAAGGCAATGAAATAGAGAAGTCTATCCAAGCGTATTACATGCATGCCATTGTCTGCCACTCAGCCAGGCAGCTGTGGGGCCCTCCTTTTTTTATTACTACTGCTATTATTATTATTACTATTATTACAACTATGTTTTCCCTCACAGATGCTATCATTAATTTACTTTTCCTGCAGCAAGAGCACGGATACTGAGGAATGAGAGGATGCACAATCATGGGAACACTCAGCAAGGCAAACCAGAGCCAAGGAGAGGGAACCTGCTCTCTCTGTAGTTTCCTGAAACTAATCTTGGTGCTCTGGAAATAACATGAATAGCTAATGTTCACCACAAATGGTGAAAGGCGTGTGGCTCTCATCTGACTGCCTCCTGCTCCCATCATCAGAGGGGGCTCTGGGAGTGAAAGGTCAGGGGGATAATCCTGCACCTGCAGCCCACAGAGGGCTGGGCGTGCAGTTCCCGACCAGCCTGCTGTAATTGATGCTAATTGTTATGGAGCCAAGGCGCCCTTCCATGGAGGAGCAGGTGGGAGTCTTTGTTGAGCTTGGGACCATTATATTAATAACAAGCTTACGATTCTCTGCACAGGCTTAGGAGTACAAAGGCACAGGCAATACTTTGGGGACCCCCTTTAAAAGGTTTACTGGGCAACTCCTAACATGATAAAGTAAAAGTCCCCGACAGAGAAAGGACAGAACAAACTGAAGAATAAAAAGGGCAGTACCTGCTGTCTGTTGAAGTCCTGAACAAACCTGGAAGATATAACTGGGAGCTTTAAACTGCACCTGACAGCTTCTATGGAGGCAGAGCTTTTGCACCCTGCAATCTGTGGGAAGAATCAGGTCTAAGCAGCTACTTCAGGGACCTAGAGGCATCCCAGGGGAATTTTCTCTGGAGCTGCCCATCTGTTTGCAAGTTTTGATGTGAAAGGATAGGCTCAGAAAGGGGACTGAAAAATGAGAGGAAAAAGAAAGGAAAGGAGTCCAGCTGCTGATATGATATCAGGGTATGGTCAGACAAAAAGCTAGTAATTGCTTATCCTAGAATGATGTGGGGATTTTTTTCATTTTGCCTTCCTCCATTCTTGAAAGGATTGTTTTCTCCACCCCCTGCAGATCACCAGACTCCCAGCTGAAGGAAAGGAGTGTAGCTCCCATGAGCTTGAGAGAGTGGATATAGTCCATACTGAAAGATACATTGTGGGGTTTTGCAATCCTATTGGTGTCACTTTACCAAACATTGCAGCATGACAGACAAAATACAAACAACACTACAGGCACTATAAATAAAAACAAGCATCTTAAAAAGGGAAAGAAATAGGCTAAATCAATATGTTTCAGTGTATGCTCTGTGTACCCTGTGTGATGTGCAAAAGAATTGCCAAAATAGTAAAGCACTTCTCAAAAGCCCCCCCAAGCATTCCTGTGTATTCAAGTAAACAAACAAAATGAAGGAAAATAAAAAGAAGAAAGAAAAAAATAAATAAAGTGCAGGCTAATTTTAACAAGCTTGTAAATAAGTCTGAAAACACCATGCAAAATGACCTGTGAATTTCTCAGAAACCAATTAGAGAATCCTTTTAAAAACCCTGGATTAGATGACCTTTTGGATAGGCTTTTCTCATCACTGATACACAAATATGCGATTTACAATGCAATCAGCAGATTGCATTAGAAAGTTAATACATGCTGCTTGAGGATGTCACATTGGATGGTATAGATTATATTGACCATTTTATATAATTTACTGTTATTTTTTTTCAGAGCCTGACACTGCGGTGTATTTAAGCTCCTAATTTAATCATTTGTCTCTTAGCTTTATAGGATCACTGTGCCTAGGGAAACTGACATGATAATCCATTAAAATGTCTGTTACAGCTTTTAAAATAAATAAATAAATAAGGAAAAAAAACCCCAATATTCTTGAAGGCATTAGGTTAAAAGCAGAAAGGGGAGAATTCATTTATGGAACATCGTAAAGCCATTCTGATATCGCAAAGGAGACACTTGCAGATACAGATGCTGGGTTACTCAGGGGTCAACAGTCACAGCCAAACATCACCTGCTCCTCTGAATCCTTTCTAACAGTCCTAGAAGTATGAGCAACCCATGCAATTTTAAAAAAGAAGTCACAAACCCTTGAATTTGGTATGAAAACATAATTAATTTGGCTTAAGAACCATGAGAATTAAACACAAAAAAACCAACAAGCCCACAAGCACTGGTTGGCCTTCTTTTCATTTTTTTTCTTCAGTGCTTGAACCATAGAGACTTGGCTTTCCCTCTAGCCTGAGTATTAGCAACTGACTTCATTTCTTGGGAACAAAATTTTGAAGAAAGTTTTGAAGAATCACAATGATCCAGGAACTGCAAAATATGAGCTCCCATGGTATTCTTTAATATACAGCAGAACTGGCTTCAGTTTATGCTGATAACATGCCTGGAAACTTCTGAATAAATATTTAAGTCACTAAGACATTGGAAGGATAAAAATAATCACCTGTACTAACTGGTATTCTGATTGAATTATTATATTGGCTTCTCTGTGTTGTATTATACTAATTCATTAACAGATTTGCTGGGAAATGAACCTACAGAAAGCATATGGTTCCTGTCTTTCACATCCCATCAGCTAGGAAGTGATGAAGTCACTTCAGGTGGCCTGGCTTGGCCTACTGAACCTAGCAGACCACATATTTTTTTCCCAGGAAGGTTTAAACCCTTAAGTCTGCTGGGAGAGGTGCTGTGAAGTTTCAAGCAGGTGCATGCTCTCAGGTAGGAAGGATGGCTTCCTAAGCAGTTCCACAAGCTGTTCACTGATGAAGAGTATAAAATGTTGCCCTGCCATGGGTATGTGAGCAGGTGCAGTTGAGAGGAAGCTGCTCTCAGCAGTATCTTCAGCTGTAGCTTGATGCCATACAATTTCCCCACTCTGTGTCTCAAGTTCCAGTAAAACCTTCTTGGTGGGCACTGTGCAATCCTGGCAGTCTGTACATGACTAACAGGTGCCAAAGGAAGAGAGATACGGGCTAAGCTGTAAGTGGGAAAGAAACCAGCTGCACGATCTCCAAACTCAGAGACAAAGCTTTAGCAGGTCTGTTTGGGGGATCATGGGTGGTGCATTCAACAGAGATCTGTAGCCTATTCCCCACCACTCACAGCTGGGAAAATTGTATCAGCTCACCCTGGAGGGCAGTGAGTATGCCTGAGATCTGGAGGATACTATCTTTGAGCAGATGCAGAATGGAGTCAGCCTTGTAATGGCAAAGAAAATAAGAGGGTTAACCAGACTAAGGCGACAATACTTAAAAGCATCCGTTAGAAACAATTAACTAGAACACATGGTTCCTGCCTTAGCACTGGAGTAGGAGTTGCATACCTTCTCATTTAAGGATTTTGTTGGCTGCCCTTCACTACAAATTCAGTCAGGGCGTAATAAAAGCAACAGACTAGTCACTAGCCAAGAAAATTAGAATAAATGGCAGCATCGAAGTGCAGTGCACTAGTATAATTGCCTGAAAATTAGAATGCTTTGCAAAGACCTAATATTTGTATTCATTCTAGGTACTGAAGACTAAATTTGTGGTAGGAATGTTAATAGCTGGGCTTTTATTTTTCATACATTCCTACAGCAGCCTAGTTAAAGTAAGAAACTATAAAATTGGCAGAGATGGCAATTTATCTGTGTTCACTTTTGTCCTGGGTTTGGACAGGGAAGGGTTAATTTTCACCAGAAGCTGGGAGGGGCCCACAGCCAGGATAGACAACTAAGCCAGCCAATGGAATATTTGATACCATATTGACATTATGTCCACCATTTAAGGGTGAAGGGTGGGCCAGGCAGGATCTGAGTCTTTGGTGCGGAGGCATCAGTGCAGATTTAGGCAGTTTGGCGTGGTTTATATCACTGGCTTTGTACATCCTTTCATTACTGTTATCACTGCTGTTTCTTTTCACATTGTTCTGATAAATTCTCCTTATCTCAACCCACAGAGGTTTGTCTTTTTTCCTCCCTAGTCTCCTTCTCATCCCACTGAGGGGGAAGGGTGAGTAAGAGGCCATGTGGTGCTCAGCTCCCAACTGGGTCTAATCCATGACAACTTTCCCATCTTTCATGAAGACGCTCGTCTGAATAAGAAGAAATCTATTCCTTTTCAAGGAAGTCCTGTTGTCAGGAGTTCCATATTCTAACCAACATTGATGGGGAGTGCAGCACTGACTAGAGACGGGAATAAAAAATAAACCCCCAAACAGAAATGGAACCATACAAGAAGAAAAAGGTGATTATTTATGTGCTTTGATTTGTTGCACCCACAATATATTTTTTCATCATTTACCACCACAATGTTAATATATGTCTGTTTTATGAGAAGCAATGGAATAAGAGTAGATTTGTTTTTGTCAAGAATCTTTCTATTGATTCTGGGGAGCTGCATGAACTCTCCTGCATTGCTCTGCAGGTGGAAGATAGCCTGTGTCATTATCAGGATACTGTATAGGGAATGCTCAGCTGCAAACTTTCACCCAGTATATAATTGTGAAGAAAATTCTTGTTCTTTGTGAAAACTCAAGGAAATACGTTTGAGACAGACCTGGAATGAAAACAAAAAGTTGACATGAGGCTTTGAATTTTCATGGATTCTCATGTGATGGCAGGAAGTTTTCACAGGTATAACAGTTCTTTGAACATCTTTCTTCTATTTTCAATAATGCAATAAATTCTTTTCTTTTCTGGCCAAGATATTTCCATAGAAATGTTTTGTTCAAATTGCTTTCCAAAAACTAGTCATGAAGTCACACTGGCCAAAGGTCAGTGCCATCAAATGGCTTTAATTAAACAAAAATCAGCCCATTCCAGTTCTCTATCACACTCACACTAAAGATATTTTTTCCTTATATTCAGAAGGAACCTCCTGTTTTCCAGTTTTTGCCCCTTTCCCTATGTCCTGTCCCTGGGCACAACTGAAAAGAGTCTGGCCCTATCCTCTTGACACCCACCCTTTAGGTATTTATAAGCATTGATGGCTTATAAGCATATGCTTGGCCTTGTTAAATTAGGTTCCCCTCTGCCCAACAGTCCAGCCTGTCCAGGTCTCACTGGATGGCAGCACAGCCTCCTGGTGTATCAGCAATTCCTCCCCGTTTTGTATCATCAACAAATTTGCTGAGGGTACACTCTATCCCTTCATCCAGGTCATTGACAAATATGTTGAACAAGACTGGACCCAGTACTAACCCCTGGGGAACACTGTCAGCTACAGGCCTCCATCTGAGGCTCTGTTATTCACTTCTCATTCCACCTCTCTGTCCACTCATGTGGACACACACAATTCCTACGCTTACCTATAAAAATGTTATGGGAGACAGTGTCCAAAGCCTTAATGAAGCTGAGGTAGACAACATCCACTGTTCTTCCTTCATCCACCCAGCCACTCATGCCACCACAAAAGGATATCAGATTGGTCAAGCATAATTCCCCATTGTGAATCCATGCTGACCACTCACAATAACCTTCTTTTCTTCCTCATGCTTTGATATGGCCACCAGAATGATCTGTTCTACCACATTTCCAGGGATGGAGGTGAGGCTGATTGGTGTGTTTCTGGCACAGAAACAGCATGCTGGTTTCCCTGGAGGGGTACAACTGTTTACTAACAAAGAACTCGTGAGTGATGTGGTGGTTAGAGCCCACCTTGGGCTTAGTGACCATGAAATGATAGTGTTCTCAATTCTTTATAAAGCAAGAAGAAGGATCAGCAAAACTGCTACCATGGACATCTGGAAGGCATACTTTGGCCTGTTCAGGTCACTGGTTGAGAGAGTCCCATGGGAGATGGTCCTCAATGACAAAAGGGTCCAGGAAAGCCAGGCATTTTTCAAGAAGGAACTCTTAGAGGCATAGGAGCAGGCTGTCCCCATGTGCCATAAGATGAACTGACAAGGAAAATGACCAGCCAGGCTGAACAGGGAGCTTTTCTGGAATTTAGGAAAAAAAGGAGAGTTTACAACTTTGGAAGGAGGGGCAGGCAAGAAGAGTACAGGGATTTAGTTAGGTCATGCAGAAAGAACATTAGTAAGGTAAAAGCCCAGCTAGGACTGTCTCACCACTGCTGTGTGAGATAATAAAAAGTGTTTCTACAAATACATGAACAACAAAAAGAGAGCCAAGGAGAATCTCCATCCCTTATTAGATATGAAGGGGAACATTTTCACCAAGGATGAGGAACAGGCAGAGATACTGAATGCCTTCTTTGCCTTAGTCTTTAATAGTCAGACCAGTTATCCTCAAGGTATTCAGTCCTCTGAACTGGAAGTAGGGATGGAGATCAGCATAATCACCTCATAATCCAGAAGGAAGTGCTTAATGACCTGCTATGCCACCTAGACACCTACAAGTCTCTGGGGCTGGGAAAGATCCACCCAGGCATTCCCCAGGACTCAGCACTGGGTCTGGTCCTCTTTAATAACTTTATCAAGGATTTGGATGAGGGGATTGAGTGCACCCTCAGTAAGTTTACAGAGGATATGAAATTAAGCACAAATGTTGATCTACTTGAGGGTAGGAAGGCTCTACTGAGAGATCCGAACAGGCTGGATCAATGGGCTAATAGGATGAAGGATTGGGTCAATAGGATGAAGTTTAACAAGACCAAGTGCCAGGTCCTACACGTCAGTTGCAACAACCCCAGGCAGCGCTACAGTCTTAGGGATGAGCGGCTGGAAAGCTGCCTGGCAGAAAAGGACCTGGGGATATTGATTGACAGCCAGCTGAATAAGTACCAGCAGTGTGCCCAGGTGACCAAGAAGGCCAATGAAATCCTGGCCTGGATCAGAAATGGTGTGGCCAGCAGAAGGAATGAAGTGATTGTGCCCCTACACTTGGCACTGGTGAGACCATACCTGGAGTACTGTGTCCTGTTTTGGGCACCACAGTCTAAGAAAGACATTATGGTGCTGGAGCAGATACAGAGGAGGGCAGCAAAGCTGGTGAAGGGATTGGAGAACATGTCTTATGAGGAGGGGATGAGGGAGCTGGGATTGTTTAGCCCGAAGAAGAGGAGGCTGAGAGGAGTCCTTATTGCTCTCTACAGCTACTTGAAAGGAGATTGCAGTGAGGCTGGTGTTGGCCTCTTCTCCCTAGTAACTAATGATAGGACAAGAGAAAATGGCCACAAGTTGCACCAGGGGAAGTTCAGATTAGATACTAGGAAGAAATTCTTTACTGAAAGAGTAGTTAAGTATTGGAACAGGCTGCCCAGGGAACTGGTGGAGTCACCATCCCCAGACGTGTTCAAAAATGTGTGGATGTGGCACTTCGGGACATGGTCTAGTGGCATGGAGGTGTTGGGTAGAAGGTTGGACCTGATGATCTTAGGGGTCTTTTCCCACCTTAAAGATTCTCTCATTCTAAGAGGATCCACCATAACCATACACACCATTGAGGTAGTTGGCCTTCTGGCTCATCTTGGAAGGAAGCTAAGGATCATTTGTCACTGCTGTGATTGGCCTGACTTATTCCCCAGTTGGATGGGATGACGTGAGCATTGCCATTTTGTATCCCACGAGTCCTTCAGTTTAAAGCCTGCCTCACCAGGTTGGCCAGCCTGCTGCCTAAGATTGCTTTGCCTCTTCTAGACAGGTGAATTCCATCCCTTCCTAACAGGTTATGATCATTAAAGAATGTCCCAATGCCATAAAAGCCATATGATGGCACCAGCCACATAGCCAGAAGGTGATGTGCCTTACTCATCGATTTCTGGCTGCCCCCTTTCCTCTAACTAGTAAAATATAGAAAAAAAAAAGATAATTTGGGCACCAACACATTTCACTTACACCCTTATGGCTTTATAGTTATCCTTGATTCTGCTTGGGTTCTGGCTCACAGCATCACTCATGCCCACCTGGGTAAGTAGCAGTGGACAGTAGTTGGTGCTCTGGACCAATCGTGACACACTTTGGCAATGTCTCGAATCTTGGGAACCAGCATGCATCTTGTTACTCCCTGTCAGGTCAGCAGATGGACACCTCTGTGCCCTTTAACAGAGTCACCAAGAGCACACATTGTTCCTTTTGACAGTATCCACTGCATGCTGCTGGTGCAGTTTCTTCATGCAGACTTGCAGTTTCTTCTGGCTACGGCTTTATTCAGTCATGCCTATTCATGAGCAGATACAGCAAAAGGCATCAGCATTATTGCACTGATTGCTGTATTTCTGCCTTTGCATGCTACAGAATCTGTTAACTTGCTTTGCACGCTGTGAAAAGCAGCTTAAGCGATTTTAGGACTGCTTTGAAGAACGTTAGTTGCAAGTTATTAAATGCACATTGTTAATAATGGATAAGACTGCGAGCCAGTGTAGTAGGCATTATTCCCATTGAAGTTAATGGCTCTTTGCCAAATGAGTTTGCAGTAATTGTGCCAATTGTGAAATCTACTGGGCATAAACTGAAAAAAAAAAAAAAAAAAGGAATGGCTCTTCAATATATTCAGTAATTATTCTCTTAACTACATTTTAAAAGTGCATCTGGACACTGGACAAAGTCTTCAGAATCTAAATGAGCCAAAGACAAGCTCTCCTCACAGCACAACAAGGGAATTCAACCAAATGCATTTATTATATTCTGAAATCACAGCTGACTTCTAGTAGTGCCAAAAAAAGAGAGAGGTTTATACAAACTGCTCATATTTTTTTAAGCACTGATTACAGCTGAAGTGCTTTTTTTTTTGTGTGAACAGAATTTATTATCAAGTGCCATAACATAGAATATAAACTTCACATAAGTCCCAAGACTCAGATGTTATTGCAAATGTAGTCATAGAAGGAAAAAAAAAAGGGCTTTATCAAGCCTTTAAAAGAAAGCAAGTCTGGTACCCGTTTGCTAACCTACCCTTGCAGAATTGTAAACAATAGGAGACAGTCTTCCTTTACAAACCTACTGCCAGTTCAGACAAACAGAGATGGTTTCCTTGTTTGATTTTGTTTTCCAGGGGTTCACAACTCAAACATATTTCCTACAAAACCATGAAATCCCTGAGCCACAATCATAGGTGCAATAAAATTCACTTTTCCTGAAACTGTAGGACTATTGAAAGGCAGAATGTAATTTCAAAGATGTCTTCTTATACTTTTAGAAAACCTTACCTGTATAACTGAAGATTAGGTTATGAAAAGAAATATGAATTTGCTATTAATTAAATTCTACAGGTGATACAATCAGAATTTACACCTTGAAAGAATGAGTGAGAAGTTTGTATATCATGATGTCTTTACACAGACAAGGAACATGTTTCAAAATATTTTGTAGTGATTTGGTCATGTATGATTGTATGATTCAATGCAATTATTTCATGAATGATTTTCTGCATTTTCTATATCAAAGCCTCCTGGTGCTTTTTTTGTTGGTGGTGGTGATGGTTGTTTTTTGTTTTGTTTTCTTTGGGGTTTATGTGTTGGGGTTTTTTTAATTATTATTATTTGGTTTGTTTTGGTTCTGGTTTGGTTTGGTTTGTTTGTTTCCTTTGATTGTTTTGTGGGTGTGTATGTTAGTTTGATTTGTTTTGTTTTCCTGTAGGACACTACAACCTCACAAATCTAGTACATTGCAAAAAGGTTTACTGACTAGCCATTAACATATGGCTACCACAAGGGCAAGTCCCAGAAAATCTTTGATGTTCCACTAGTAATTTATATTAACTCTAATCTCTGTGATCTAGTTTGTATCCACTACTCTGCTTTCATACTTGTATTCCTTCACCAACTCATAGAAACAGAGTGTAAAATAAATATCTCCTTTCTGAGACACACTTGCTCAAAACAGTTTTTTGTATTTGCTCAAGTAGTTTCTTTTAAAAAACCCGGCTTATACCAGGATAACATCAGTCTGAATAAGCAAATAAGCACAGAATGGTCTAAGAATTTCCTGTCACTTTGCTCATATATTTGATTACAAGGTTTGATTACAAGCAAAAAGGATTTTGGGGTTTGCAGTTTATAAAATCTGGTGTAATTTCTTCTCAGTCCCATATTTAAGTAGAGAGAAGACAACCCTCAAAAATTCCATGTTTATTATGCTGATCCTTCTACTTCATTTCATCTGCTTTTTAGTGTGTTGGCATACATT
Source organism: Megaceryle torquata (assembly GCA_024611175.1). NCBI lineage: Eukaryota > Metazoa > Chordata > Aves > Coraciiformes > Cerylidae > Megaceryle > Megaceryle torquata. The sequence goes on along the minus strand of JANIJG010009442.1, from coordinate 11,919 downwards.
TTGTTCAGGGATTGCTCTCTTCACAAATTGCAGAGAGGAATGAATCACATCAAAGACTCTGATGATGCCCTAGTCCTCAATAAACTTTGCTTCACTAGGGCATTGCTTTCACCTTTAATATTTTTAGAAGTCCTCTGGGGGAATAAAGAATAGATCAGACTGTGTAGTCTGAGCCTCAGACTGGAGGCCAGGGGATGTTAACAAGGAGATTAAGGAGGTACTTGGTGGACATTCCAAAATCACTGGTTTATCTCTGAAAAAATAAGAGCCTGGAACAAAGCTTGTAAACTCTTCACCTTGGAAGACCTGGACCAAAACACTCCTCATGTCCCAGAGGGTGAGAGGCTGAGCAGTGTCCTGCCCCCAGAAATGATGATAACACTTGATTCTTGCTGGTTTGAATGGTGTGTCAAATGGCAAGGATGCCAAATAGCAGTCTTTGAGAAACTATTATCTCCTCTCATGGAGGAAACAGCATGGACTTCCTCTTTTAGAGGATTTGACAAATCATCTCTCACCCTGGAGAGTAATAGTTGGCTTACAAATACTTCTGAGTGCTGTGTCTCTGGTAGTGTACCTGTACTGAAAAGTGTATATTGCCTGACTGATGCTAAAATAACTGAGTGAAAGTACCAAACTGGGTACTGAATAACTGAAGTACCAGTAATGTGTACCTTCGAAGATAAATAGGTGGTGCAGAAGAAATAAAAGGCTTGTAAGTAAGTGCTAAAATAGTGTTAGACTTTTAGAAACTTTGAGAAACTTCTTGTTTTCTTTTGTTTTTCTTTCTTCTTTGTCTTTGTTTTGGGCATCTTTTCCTATTGACCTTATTGTAACTTTCAGATGTAAACAATTGTAATACACTCAGAAACACTCACTTTCTTAGATGTTTGCAGTCACTTCCCTTCTTTAGAAAGTCATTTTGCCACATAGATCCCAACCCAAGCAGGTAGTCATTCTCCTGACACAACCATCAACTGAAAGCACAAAAGAAAGTTAAGACAGCTTCCATCTCTACCCTACCGATCTCATCCCTTACCTCTCACATATACACAGATGGAATATGTAGAAATAGAGGGAAAAGATTCATCCCACAGTCCTAACTAAACCCTGGGAATCACAGAATCACGGAATAGTAGAGGTTGGAAGGGACCTCTGGAGGTCATCGAGTCCAACCCAGGGCAGGCCACACAGGAACAGATCCAGGTGGGTTTTGAGTCTTTAGAGAAGGAAATTCTACAACCTTTGGGCAGCTTGTCCCAGACATGTACACAACATTCCAGATATGGTCTCTCTATGGCAGGGTAGAGGCGGAGGACAACCTCCCTTGAACTTCTGGACACACTTTTCTTTATGCACCCCAGACTACCATTGGAGTTCTTGGCCACAAGGGCACATTGCTGTCCCATAAATAACTTACTGTCCACCAAGACTTCAAGGTCCTTCTCTGTGAAGATGCCTTCCAGCAGGTCAATCCCTAATCTGCACTGGTGCGTGGTGTTATTCCTCCCCAAGTGTAGGATTTATCCTTGTTGAACTTCATTAAGTTTGCCTTTGCCCAACAATCCAGCCTGTCAAGATCTCACTGAATAGCAGCACAACCTTCCAGTTTATCAGCCACTCCTCACAGTTTTGTATCATCAGCAAACTTACTAAGGGTACACTTTATCCCTTCATCCAGGTCATTGATAAAGATGTTGAATAAGACTGGACCCAGAACTGACCCCTGGGGAACACGGCTAGTTACAGGTCACCAACTGGACTCTGTGCTACTCATCACCACCCTCTGAGCTCTATTATTCAGCCAGTTCTCAACCCATCTCACCATTCCCTCTTCTAACCCCCACTTCCTGAGCTTACCCACAAGGATGTTATGGAAGACGATGTCAAAAGCTTTGCTGAAGTCAAGGCAGACAACATCCACTGCTCTCCCTGCATCTACCCATTCAGTCACACCATCATAGAAGGCTATCAGATTAGTCAGACATGACTTCCCTTGCCAGTGTTGAGATGGTGGGGAAGAGGCACAGATGACAAGTACTGAGTCTTCCTTACCTAAAGCAAAACTGCATAACCAAAACCCAATCACTTTCATTTGACCCTCATGTACTCTGTGAGTTTCAAAGACACTATGTAATTTCCTGTGAATTGTGATGACTCTTTGATCAACAAAAGGTGTGCTAACTCCCTACATATCCATGTTACTGATAAATTTGATTAGGATCCCACTAACACAAACTCAGGCAGCTACTCTGAATTCACACAAATGCAAATCTCATTTTACTGCAACAAAGAGGAACTCAAATAATGGTTTTGGCTAAGAACCAATAGGTATGAAGTGTTGGTAAGGATCTCATATCACCCAAGACAGACCCTGATTCCTTAGCCTCAATATACAACTAACTCTTTGGTCCCAGAAACTGCCTATCTTTTGCAAACTTCCCAGACTACCAGCGGTACCCATTCCTCTGGTTTATACCTCTGGGTGAGAGGAAAGGTAAAACCAAATGAAATGATGCACAGGAATGCTATTTCTATTTCAGCAGCACAGCACATAGCAGCTAAGAAAAAAAACAATAACGAAAACTCTTTCTTACATACATTTTTCTTCACAAGTTTTGTTATCACTTTGCACTGGGATCAAAATACTGAGTATCAGGGAATATTTTTAAGTCTGCCTACTTTTGCTACTCATGGCTGTTAATCACCTTTCTCTGCCCCTTCTTGTTCATCCCATCTTCTCTTCCCAGAACTTTTTTTGTCAGTTAATCTTCCAGTGTAATTTTTTGGCTCCAGCACCTTGTGTTTAATTTCAGTGATTTGCCATTCCTTAAAAACCAAAGACGTATTAGTGTTTTTCATGAATCTGTTAGGTTGAGAGAACAGTTATTAAGCTTTTCTCCCTTGTATGTTTCTTGGACACATATCACATGAAACTAAAGTCTGCATATATTTCTGTAACACAGCAGTGTTTTTAATGATAGCTTCATAATTTCAAACATGAATAGAAATTGAACATTGGGAAATTCTTTAGTATCTTGCCTCCTCAGTGTGAATTGTTCTGGGTAGTTATTGATTATCTGCATTTTAGCAAAATTATAACAGTCTGGTGGTATGGAAATGAATGGGACCTAATGCATTGTCTTCCATCCCTCAGTGGTGAATCTTGAAATACTGAGTTACAGTTTCAGATCAAAGTGGTGTCTTCTGATTTAAAGACAAAGTTTTTCTTCAAACATGCACAAAGGTCCAAATCTAGGTCTGATCATGTATCCACTTCTAACTTGCATAACCCCACTTACTCAGATGTAATTATACTGACAATTATAAACTTAAATAACTAGCTATCTATTTAGTAAAGTGTGATACATCGTCATAGATGTACAGAAACAATAAAGTGCACCATCAGAGCATCTAAGAATACCAATTTCTGTCAACTTTACTATTAGAACTCTTACTGGCAAGTTATTTTTCTGAAAACCAGTTATCATTTTAATTGTATGAATATTTTGAAAACACATAGGAAACAAAGTTAACTTAGATCTACACACCATATTCCACAGAGAAATAGCTCATTAAAGTTATAGATAAAAAATATATCATAGTTGTTCATTTACTGTGCAAAGTTTAGATTTCCATGCCAATAAATAGGATTCTGTGTCATTAACTGATACTTAACATGCTGTGGTTTTCCCACTCTCATATTTCTTTTAGTCTCTCTGACTAATCTTGTTGAAGAAAGTTCCTGTGTGCAATCCCTGGGTCAGGATAAATTTCCATTCTCCATGTCACTGTGTCTCATGATCTCCACATATAGCAATGGAAAAAAAAAAACAGCAGACCAAACCACAGAAGAATCATTCTGATGGATATGTCTCAAAACTGGACATCAACTAAATGGAAATTTCTCAAGGGAAATGCAGTTGAAAAATTGTGCATAATGATTAGCTCTTGATCTATTTTTATTGTGGACAGACTCAATGGAAATTTTAAGCATGGGTTTTCATTCCTTGATTTTTTCTAGAAGCTATTCATAGAACATATGTATTAGCATAATGAACAGAATTATATGTATATATAAATTTCTTGATTTTTTGCTGAAATTGTGATAAACCTTGAGCTTTTCATCAGCCAGCACCCCCAAGTCTTTCTCTTCAGGACTGCTCTTTATTCATACTCTGCCCAGGCTGTATTTATGCTTGGGATTACCCCGATCCAAGTGCAGGACCTTGCACTTGGACTTGTTGAACTTCATGAAGTTGTCATGGGCCCACCTTTCCAGCCTGTCAAGGTCCCTCTGGATGGCATCCCTTCCCTCCTGTATGTCAACCACACCACACAGCTTGGTGTCATCTGCAAATTCAGTGAGGGTACACTCAATCCCACTGTCCATATCACTGACAAAGATGTTAAACAGCACTGGTCGCACATCTAAGTGCTCAGAAAAGTGTTCTGCAAAGGCATGGAATGGATGGGAGAGACTTCCCATCCATTATGGGGATGACTTCCCCTGACTGGTCTAGGGTTTGTTATGAATGTGGGAACAAAAATACTGAACTGAAGGTCTATCTTTACGAAGTCTGACAAAGCTGTGGACTGGTGGAGATTACTTTTTCCAGGAGGGAAGAGAGGGCTGGGAAGCCACTTGTGCTTCTTGGAGTGTTTCATCATTACAGAGTTTTCCTGAGATATGTCCACTCAAATTAGGGACCTGCTTGGTAATCACAGAGAAAGTATTTTGCTGAGAATCTCTCCAGCTGGGCTACTCTTATGTGCTTGGAGATTAATTGGGTTTATGAAGATTAGAGGGACATGCCTAACTGCAAACACTTCCTAGTGCACTAAACACCATATATTGTAGAATGATTAAGATTTTACTCTCAAACTTTTAAGTATATCAATATAAGGGAAGTCTCCCCCTCAGGTTAATACAGGATTGTAAAGTTGCCCTAACGATATCTGGAGATCTAGCAGTAAATTATCTTTATTTTTACAGTAACCCTCTCTCTGCTGCCTCTCTCTCCTTTTTTTTCAGACTGTTTTGCAAAGGATTTTTCTCCTACAGTTTTTCAGGTATCTAGAATAAAGAATTCTGTATCAAAACAAATGTAGGTAGGGGAAAAATAACCCAACAACCAGTATTATCATCTCTGTGTCATGTTTATTTCATGCTTTTGCCCATCCTCTTGATTTCTTCATTTGCCTGAAATACAATTTCTTCTAGATCTTTTTTTTTTATTATTTTCAAACCAATTATTGCAAAAACTTTTCTAAGTTTCAATAAGACTAGTCATGGCAGTAAAAATTTTGGTGCAGATCTGCAACAGTAATAAATCAGCATACCCGATAACCGAGGACCTACATTGAAGGTGCTGTTGGTGCCAATATTGCATAAGGACAAGAGGTGAAACTGCACTGTAGAGCATGGTCACCTTTTGGATGAGTTTCCACTGGCTAAAGTTTTTCTTGTGTATCTCTCAAAACCTTTAGTGTCTAAATTGCCATGCTTTATGCACACGGTAAATAATAACAATATTTGGGGGGTGTCAATATTTTCAGATGTAAGCTACTCCTGTTTAAGCTGATTATTACTTATAATTATTATTATAAGTTTGGAGGAAACTTATTAGTACATGCACAGTGGAATTAGCTGAAAATGTAAGCACAGATTGTTTTGCAGCCTTGCTATCTTTTCCATGGTTTTGAAGCTTGTGAAAAACTCCTGCGAATTCAGAAGCCACAGTATAATGTTTTCTGCTGAGAGAAAAATGCATTGAATCCTCCAAATCCTATGAAGCTATTCAGCTTTGGTATTATTTCTGGCTACTACGCTTGATTTCTGATGGAATGTACATGGATGACTAATGCCATGAATCAGTGGTGCTCCACTAACCTAAATTAAATTGGATTTGTTCTGTTTTCAGTCAAAAACAAAGCTCTTATGAGATGTTTGCTGGCTTTCAATCTCAGTGTGTTCCTAAGCAAAATACACGTTTGTGGCTTCACTCATAGACTTTTCTTTCCTTTTAGTTATTTGTTTTTAATTCAACTTCCTTTCAGAGGCAGGTTGCTGGAACTTTCAGTCTGTTATGCTTAAGGCAGATAATCTACCTCAGCTATAAAACACTCACTGTAGTGTGGAGGACAGGGTGGAGGGAGGCTGGGCATGAGTGCAGCTGCTTCTCTGAGAAGTCAGTCAGAGTCAGTGGTCTTATAGTGGCTTGTGTGCTACAACCCCACAGCTCCTCACATCCACAGTCAGTCTGCCCACAGAATTGTCTCCAACAAAGCTACTAGCAACTTTAAGCTTCTAGCACTAAGCATCACAACTCTGACCTCTTCACTTCACAGCCTCTTTCAGTAAGTCCAGTAAGCCATCAACCTGTCCTCAGATCTCATTCAGTTCTCAAGGTTGGGAGGTACCTTCATTCTTCTTCTCTGACAGCTGAATTTGTGGCTGTTGCAAAGAAGAGAGGCCTCTATTCATCCATTCTCTTGAGAAAAGGTTTGTGGTGGTGGTGTTGTTGAAAAGTAGCAACTTCAGTGAAAATAATAATAATAATAAAAGATGTTGCAATGTTTTGCAATAGGTGAAAGGGAAAACAGCACATCAAGGGGGAATGTTTCCAGAATTGACTTCTACTTCAGCATGTGTCTCAGCAGTCCTCCAAACTACGCATCTCATGCATGCTCTGAAGTCAGAGGTGTTTACATTCGCCACTTACCCTGCTCACTTCATGCTGCAGCTGATGATGTTTGACGTTTGACAGTTCAGTGTTATCTAACTATTTCCCAGGCCTATTGTCTACACATTGTCTGTTGGGTTTTATGCCCCATAAATTGCTATTCAGTCTGCAACCTTTATTTGCACACCCATGGACAGCTATTAAATTCTCATCATTCGCTTTTGACATAGCTCCATTGTCTTGTTTGTGTTTCAAGAGTAAAATATGAACAGGCACTGACATTTCTGTGTTCTTTCAAGAGTGATACCAGCTAGAGGTAGGAAAACACATTATTCCTGCCTCTCTTCAATGCAGCGTTACAATCATTACAAAATTACAGATGTGAAATTACTTGAAATAGTGTACACTGGTTTTGGATGTGCACATGATTGGGCAATTTTCAGGAAAAAACAAAACAAAACAAAACTAAAAAGATTGCACAAAGAAGAAAATGGGTAGGAAAATAGACTTGCTATTTTAAAAACTATCCAAAATCTGTGGTTGTAGAGCAATAAAACTGAAGTTTTTTTCTATAATGTATTGTCTGTCCTAGTCTGTTTTATTTATGTATCATCTTTATTATATTGTAGAGGATTTCAGTAATAAGTACAGTGACAAAAACTAACATCAATCATCTATGCTTTGTGCTTTCTAATCTTAGTTTCCAAAACATAAACAATATGCCAGGTGTCAGATTTGAAAAGGTTGTACAAAGGATTTTGTCAGATATTCCAAAATTCAAGTCTAGCAGTTTATACTAATCTCCAAGGTTTTAATATAAATATGAAATTATGACCATAGTTCATGCCTTGGAATAATTCCAGTAATCTCAGTGGAGCTCCACTGGGGATGTATTTATCTTTGATGTTTTTCATGCATCCACTTATCTGTTTCCTAATCTGCAGGGTATTAATTTGTATTCTTGAGAGGAGATTGAAAAGCAAAGGAAAGCCAAATAACTGAGATCTCCCCCCCTTATATCCACTGATATTCCCAATTTATAAAACCTTTTCTTTTACAATCCTTTACCAAACCCATATCCATTTGTGTGTCTCTTTCCCCAGCTTTCCAGATATAGCTGTAGTTTGTCTGTTTGCCTCCTGATTTTACTCTTATGCCACAGCCCAGTTGAAGTGCTTCTCCCAAGGCTAAATGCTTTCTTCCTTCTCCTGTATTTGGCTCAACTACCTCATCTTCAAAGGTTGTAAATGGAGCAATCAAGCTTGAAGGCTTCAGGCAGAAGTGTCTTCCATGATGTGGTACCCCAGACTGGAATTTTGAGTGGCATTATCACCTGTTGCACCTTTTTACCATTGCCTCCTATGCTATTTTCCCAGACTTGGTGCCAATATCTTGTAGGGACAGTGCAATAGCTCTGTCTGCAAAAAATGAGCCTTCTCTAAGTTAAGGATGTGTCAGAGTCCAAGAGTAAGTAAGGATGTATTTCTGAAGACTCAGTGCAATAATCTCCTTCTCTTAGTCTTGTGCTGTATGATGCTTCTCCTAATATTTCTGTTATTTGTAAAGAGTTTTATTAAGTTTGATATAAAATGCCAAGGATACCTTTCTACTATGACAGGATGAAACAGGCAATCATTACAGGAAATACTAAGAATCCAATTCTTGAGGTAGGATTGCATGGAATTTGGATAAATTAGTAAGAATACATCCATAGAAGAAATAAATAAACTAATAAAATATAGTCATATTTAAATGTATATGGTTTATGTGTTTGTGTGAGTGGTTATATATGTCTATATCTTACTGTTTTGAACTGTCACTCATTTCCAAACAGCCCCTGCATGTATATATAGTCCAAGTATCATAAGGATCCAATCAAATAAATGACTTTTTAGCCAAGAGCTGAAACAATCTCAACACTAAAAGATATGCCACATGCTTTAAAGTTGGCAGAAACTATTTATTTATTTATTTATCTTTAATGAAAGTGATACAGTATCAATGAAATCAGAAAATAACAGTTTTGCAGTTCATCTGCATAGACAAGGAGCAATGTTCCATTAAACCAGAACAATCAGGAGACAACAAAACTCACATTTTCTTTCTAAAATATTAGAAAGCTTCAAATAATAGAAATGTTTTCATTGTGGATTTTTGCCCTTGTGATTAATGCAGATGCACAGGAACAGACAGGTACCTATTTTAATGACAGGCTGCAACAGCTGTTTTAAAGTAGTCAGAGCAACATTGTATAGCTCTGAGAGCCTGGTAATCAGTTGGTGTAATAAAAGATGTCACTTCTCCCTGCAAGCACTGCCTTGCTTGATACAGCAACAGAGTACAGCTCAGAATTTATATAGCTTCAATTTCACAACAAGCTTTCTGAGCTAAATGTATCTTGGCCTACAAATAGGATTCAGTTTAATCTCAGGGGTGAAATAAGGTGCCAAAGTGTGTTTCTGGAAATATTTTAGCCCAGAGTTTCTCCTTTTTTTCCAATTTCTCCTTTAGTTTTTCACTTGTTTAATCTACGTTGAACACCACTTACAAGTTATGGTTAGCTAAAGTTCCTGTCAATCAAAGATTACTAATCTTTAAACCCAAAACTTAAAAATGCCAATATTGAATCTAACAAAAAAATTCCTTACAGATTTTTCCCTTCATCTTCTGAAACCAAGCCATTATTGACCACTAATAATTAACAGCCTTTATTCTGCAGCCAAAGAACGGTCCAGGAAATCATAAGGAATAAGAGACTTAAAACATCTCCCTATTTTTTTTTTTTAAGGCAAATGTATTGTGAGATCACAAGGGAGCAAATAAGTTCCCATCTCTTTTTTGAAGATTAGACCTTCCACCCTCTATCATCCTTCACTTGCACTCTCTAGAGCTGCTGTATCTCAATTCATAGTTGATGGGAGCGTGCATGTACTCACTAGCTCAGGGTCCCCGAGCCCAAAACTTCTAGGGAGAATTTGATCTGTTGCCCAAGCATAGATTGACTACATAATCCCAATGCAGTAAGTCTGTTGTCGTTCCAAGGAGTGGGATTTACAGTGTGTGCTCACAGCAACTTTGTTCCATGTGCCAGAAAAACCTCAGAACTACAACAAATGTGTTCAAAATTGTTACAATCTCTCCAAGCTGTAGACATCTCAATTTCTGAACCTATGGCAGCCTATGAAGGATGGTCCAATTTTCCTATACTTAAGTAAAATAAATAGAAAATGGGTAATGACAGAAGAAATTTCCATCAAAAATACATCTACAATTTGGAATCTGCCAAAGTAAGATTTTGAAGTAGAGATAGGAAAAATGCCCAGGAGGCATTTCACCTCTACAATTCCCTTCTTCTCTGAAAGCAGTTCTCCTGTGAGTCTGACCAAAGTCCTGGTCATATAAGAAAAGAAGTAAGGTGCTTCTAAATTAAAAAAAAAAACACAAAACCAAAAGCAAAACAAAAGCAAAACAAAAACCCAAACCAAAACAAACAAAAAAACCCAACCCAAACCAAACCAAACAACCAAAAAAACCTCAGAGTTTTTATTTTGTTTTCCTTATATCTTAAAATATCAGAAAAGCAAATTTTCATTTTAACAGCCAACATTTTTTCAAGGCTGAGGTTTTAGTGGCAGCTTGGGAAATTCTCCCTGTAAGTACAGATCAGAGTGAAAACGTTTGCAGCTTCTTCACAATTCCTGAAGAAAAATTACATTTTTCTTAACCTGTTGTAGCCACCATTTAAAAATTACTGGGACTCTATTTACTCTAAAAGTGAGTTCTGTGCCCTGTTCTCTTTAGCTATAAACTTACTTCATTTTCTAACTAATGGCATGTTACAAAATACTGCAAATATTGCTTAAACTTCAAGTCCTGTACAAGTTTTCCTCTTCCAATCCTTTTCCAGCACCTTTGGGAAAAGGCTTTATGATTTTCTGCTTATGACCCAGGCTCATTCCTATTATTTCGTTCAACCACCTTTGGGATTTGTATTTCTGCTCCATTCTCTTGGGCACTCCCAACAATTTTTATTCCCAAAGGACCAATCGCACTCATCTTCTTCATAAGGCTCAATTAAAAGTCCTGAGGGAGGACATTGAAAGAGGTGTTTTATTTTAAAAGCATTTAAACACTGCACCACTGCTGCATTCTGAAGATTTTCCTTCCATCCCCTCCCAGTTATTTTTCTGCTTTTTTAGTTTATCTTCATCACTAATTCTAGCATGCTGTGGCAAACTGCTTTTTATTGGGGTACATGTATGAAATAATTTTGGTGGAGTACATTCTGTGATGTGTTCATGCTCCTGACTTTAGGTATCTAACCTCTGCACCTAGATTAGGAGACTACTCTGAATAATGTATCTCCATAGGGAATGGAAAGAAATAGGGTCATCCAGAGGGAAATGCAAGGCAGGAATATATTCCCAATTGTCTGATTTGCACTCCAGAGAAGACTTTCAGTAATCATTGAGGGCGTGTCTGGATCTTGACTCGTCCATCAGGCAATTCATTGCTGCACTTGCAGAGTTGGTGCATGACTAGCAGAGCCAGGATAGAAGGATGATGCTGGGTACTTCAAATTCCTGCCCACAGGGGCCACGAAGACAGTAGAGGCAAGTGAGACCAGCTCCATCTCATTAAGAGAAATGGTTTCTTGTTCTTTTCTGCTGATGAGCTGTTCTTAATCTCCCTTTACCTCTGAAAGACATATTGTATGTACACCATGGCTCTAAACCATGGGAATATTTTGGTACATGACTCATAGATTCAGGATATGGGTCACACCTGCTAACAAAAGACTGAAGAAACCAGTCTCCATATTTAGATATTTCATTGAAATATCTGAGTATTACCTGCTCCCTCGCATTTTCATATTACTGAACAGTTTTAATTTCTCTGGAAATGATGTGAAGGAGTTTTGAATTCAATTTCTGATATACCAGGCCTTGTTTCCTTTCTTTGCTATCATTTCTACTGTGCTGGAGATCACAAGCCTTGGAGTATTTTCTACTTAATATTACCTATTTATTATTATCATCATTATTATTTTATCATTATTAAGCAGAGGCTGACCAGTCATTGTTAGAACTGAAAAATATAGGTCTCTTGGAAATAATTTCATACAGGATGAAAAGTTCTAAAATATAGTCAACATCTGAGCTGAATGGAGGAAACTGGTAATTTTACAAGGATCTGAAAGTTTGTATTTCCATTGTTTATTAAAGAATGTGCA
>JANIJG010009441.1:0-33923 GCA_024611175.1 Megaceryle torquata | reverse complement strand
TCACCTCTCTTGATCTGGTGGCCACACTTCTTTTGATGTAGCCAAGGATTCAATTGGCCTTCTGGGCTGCCATTGCACATTGGTGGCTCATGTCCAGCTTTTAATTTCCTAGTACCCCCGAGTCTTTTTCCAAAGGACTGCTCTTTAGCACGTCCTCACCCAGCCTATATTGATAATGTTGGTTGCCCCAGCCCAGGTGCAAGACCCTGCACTTGGCCTTGTTGAACTTCATGTGGTTCACCTGAGGCCACCTCTCCAGGTTCCTCTAGATGGCATCCCATCCCTCTGGCATATCAACTTCACCACCAAGCTTAGTATCATCAGCAGACTTGCTGAGGGTGCACTCAATGCCACTGTCTTTGTCATTAATGAAGATACTAAACAACATTTGTCCCAGTACGGACCCTGGAGGGACACCACTTGTCACCTTTTTCCATCTAGACATCAAGCCATTGACCACTACTCTCTGGGTGTGACCATCCAGACAATTTCTTATCTACTGAACAGTCCACCCATTGAACCCATATTTCTCCCACTTAGAAAGGAGGATGTTATGGGGGGACAGTGTTAAAGGGCTTGGCAAAGATAGATGATGTCCACAATCGTATGGTTCTTTTCATTTTTGCTGTTTATTTTATTATCTTCTAACTCCCTAAGTTGGAAATATTTTTGAAATGTACTAGTTAATTACAACCAAACCACAGAAAGATAAGAGGAAGAAAGGCATTAATTTTGTATTAGGTTTGTAGGAACAGACAAGGGAAAACGAAAGTCCCATGCTGCAGAAAAGTCTGCTTCAGGAATTTTGCCCTGGTTATATGTCAAGCAATCCACACAGAGTTCATCCTTGAAACACAGATCCAGAGGGAAAACAAAATGTTCACATGGATGCAACTGCTCTTTCAACCATTTATTTAAATATTTATTTTGCAACCTTTTGCAGATCACAGATACTTGTGCAATATGAAGTCCCTTAGAATTATATCCTCTTAAAAGCTTACTCTTTAGAATAGCATGACTGATTTAACTTTCATAGTTGCAGATCTCTGTAGAAATCCATGTTTGACTATCTTTTTATACCACCATGTTCAGTAGCAGATTGCAATGTGGATGATACTGCTACTCTACAGACAGTTAAACACTGTTTAGCTCACAGCTGAAAGTTTTTAATAACACTTGCTCATTTCTTTATAGTGTCAGATTTTAATTTCAAGAATAACTAAACTGTGTGTTTGCAACCTAATTATTTATTTTATTGTAAAATAGCTTAATTGGTTTACCAATATTAATGTCTTGGTTAATTTAAATGTTACCTCATTTTAATAATTCTATCAAATTACTAAGAAGGCATTATTACTTCAAAAAAAAAAAAAAAAAAAACCAAACCAAAAAACCACACACAACCCCCCAAAAAATGATTACTGGAATGTGTATTTTAATTCCTGAAGAAGCTTTACTGGTTTTTCTAGGGTAACCGTACTGGTAACCTAGGCTAACTTTATAAACACAACCATGCCAAGCTAGGCAACCCATGGGATGTCTTCCATGTTAATAATAAGAAATCTGAAAATTATTATATTCCTAGAATTTCAGAGAAATGTTATTCACCATTGCTAAATGATATAGAAGATTTTTTTGTTTCTTGTCTAGGCACCTATGCCTATTTCTCTAATTATTAGTTTCTAGGTTTTGTGTGGATTTATTTATTAATGCTAGAATGCAAGACTGATCTTACAAATAAACACGCAGTATTATACATGCATAATGACATGTAGTTTAAGAGGTTTTATCAAGTGCAGTCCATATTTCTAGTAGAATGAAAACTCAAGGTGGGCTTAACTTTGGTCTGTATTTTTTGGCCACTTAAAAGTTCTTGTCCCTTCTTCAAGCACAGCTAGTTCAATGCATATACCAATTTTTCTTCTTGGGTCAACAGATGTCAGTGGTTTATCTAAACAAAACGAGTTGTGAGCTTTGCATGCAATTACAGTAACACAAATTTATTAATGCCGTCTTTTAAAGAACATATAAGTTTACATTATATATGTCTGTTTCAACATAGATAAGAAAATTCTAACTTTCTTTGCAAAATCAGATAGTTTCCACTGTTCTGTACTTCATCAATTACTCTTACTGGGGAATCACAGATGTGATTATTTTTTTTAAAGAGAGACACATTGTGTTATGAATGCTAGTGAATTGCATCAATATGGATATGAAGCAAAACATAAGAAATTTTGAAGACACAGAAACAGATAAAACCATTTAATCAATTGCCAAAAAATGAGATTTTTCCAGGGTAATTTGAAAGCACTGGCTTAGGTAACTCTAATATAACTCAGTAACATTTTAAATTACAAAAATAGAGCAAGAAAGGATAGGGAACCAATTAGTTAAAACAAAGTAATACAAAATATAAATATCAGACAATTATGTGTCAATCCAATTATCATAAGAAAAGAAATCTTGTGAACTGCCAAGCATAAGAAGATAAAAGATCAACTATCTCTCCTCTTCTACTTTCCACCAAGAAGATAAAGCACATACCTAATTTCTGTTATTAAAATAAAACTGTATTGTTGCTAATTCAGCAACTATATCTTGATATAGTTTCAGTTTGTATTTATTATAAAATATTTTTTAAAATCCTAAGTGGATATATTGATAAATTAAAAATAATATTTTAAAGCAAAAGTAATTTAATAATCAGGCTAATTTGCATTTAGTATTGCTGTATGTATACCTATTAAAGGACAACCCTCCATGTTTCTGAGCAGTACTTATACTAACATCACAGTGAGGTGCAGATGCAGTAAGGCCCAGAATCTCAGAAATATATTTCTATAACAGGATTAAGTGTGTCCTTATTTAGATATGGCCAATTTCTCAGTGCAAAGGTTTCTATCCAAATTAGTCATCTCAGGCCTTGTTATTGTCAGTGGAAAGAGACAGACAGATCACCTCATCCTAAAGGAAAGATCTAAAACAGGCCAGATGACTCATACCTTAACATTTTTTTTTTCTTTTGACTGTAATTTTTACATAGAATCACTTCTTTTATTCCCTATTTTATAGAATTGCCAAAGTCACAGTGCTCTGTTTCATTATCCCATAGGTATATATGTTTGGTCTCAGACCAAGCTGCAACCTTTAGCCCAGTTGTTAGCGATACATAGAAGTACTGAACATATTATCTTCTTCAGAAATCTTTTTTCCAGAAGTGAAAAAAACCCCACCAAGATAGAAGGAAAAGATATTTTACAGCTTTATGTAGTTCACATCAAACTGGAAAGAAAGGAGAAGAAACCAAACTCCAGCCTAGCTGAGAACATTAAATTAAAAAAAAAAAAAAAAGGAATTCTGCAGAATAATAATAAAAAAATTTCAGGCATTCTAATATATTTGTAGTAAATTTACCATCATCCTGTTGTTATGATTTTATTTATAATGGCAGGGTTTATTTTATATTTGTACAATAACATGAATTTTGTTGTTAAAACTTAAGATCTTTTAGGGATGCTATTACTTGGTATTGAGTAAATTTATTGAAATTTAACATAAACATTAAACATATGTAATATATGGGTGCCTGTTTGCAAAACTGAAGATGAAAGAAGTGATACAACATGTTGCAATGGTTTTCACCTAATATAATCATCTTTACCTAAAATAGAGAAAAAAAAATAAAAGAGAAAGAGTTAAGTTTAGCATCTAGAATATATCTCTACAATCTACAGGGGACAATTAGGCCAAACTCATCCCTTCTGTGATCCACAAACTTTTAAAAACTTCCCTTTCCCAGGTTCCTTCATTCAGCAGACAGCATGGCTGGACACTGTTGATAGCTTTCAAACTCCCTTTCATAGTCCAGACTGATGAAACCATGTTAGTACAGTGTCAAGCCTATAGCCAAGCACAATATATGGCATGACCAAGTTTATGCAATGTTTCTTAGTTCCTAGCACACGACTGTATTGAACATAGTTGGCTTTTTGGTGGGTTTGGAACATCAGCAGGACAAGATCTTACCGGCCTTTAATTTTTCTTTAATCATTATACTGATGGAATTTGTTCCTTATGCATTCCTTCCAACTTGAAATATTCTATGATTCTATTAATTAATTGCATTCATTCTTTAGTTATGAAAGAAGCCTGAACACATCAAATTATATAGAAATATTTAAAAAATAACTGTTGGGTTCTTTATCATTTGTTATCAAAAGTTCATTCTTTTTGAATCTATCTTTCAAGCTTCTCCTGTGATCATGAAGGACAGAAATGCTTCTTTTTGTTAGAATGAAAGCTATTATCACAGAAAGTAAAGTGACATATATTTCTGATATTGACAACCTTGTGATACCTGCTGCCTCTCTAACAGAATACAGCTGGAGAAGGGGGACCATATTGGACTCCTCTCTAATCAAGGCAAAATTATTATCTTGCAAGGAGCTTGCTCCAGAAGTGTCTAGGCACTGTTTGCACATTGCCAGTGGCTGACAATGTGGTGTATCCCAGGTGTATCTTATTCTCCACTGGGGGATCTCACAATAACTTGCACACTGTTGATCCCACACATGAGCTGGGAATCAAATGATCAAAATATGAGTCCCAGAAGTGCAAAATATTTAATTCTAAAAGAATATTTTGTCACTACAGAACATAACAAGCAAATAAAAATAAGATAACAGTAGTATTTAATGAAAGAAATAGAAAAACAGTGTCTGCTTATTTGGTTGTTTTATTGTTTTGTCATGGTTTAGGCATAAAAGTAACAAGAATCAAAGTCTTCATGAATTTTAAACTTAGATGTGGCCAGACTGATAGAGATCAGTCTTGGTCAAGTTTTAAATTCTAAGCTGCAATGAAGTGAAACCCTTCTTACATGTCCAAGCAGGAATCTCAAAATTACCTAAAGTTTACCATTAGAGGAACTAATCTCAGGACACAGCCCTTCATTTGTTTTCTAGTCACATCGATTACTAGCATGATGGAGTCTCAGTGAAAGATTTGACTTCTAGGCATTGCTAAAAGATCTATAATTAAGTCTTAAAAAATGTTCCCAGGACACTAACGAATAATCTGGCTGAATGTATTTGGCAGCATTTTAACCACCTGGCAGTGACTGAGGTGGTGCATATTCTCAGACAGCTGGCATTCCCTTTACAACAGAGGGCACCACAGTTGCATTTGGACTGCTTACCCTAGTGTGCTGTTTGCATGGAGGACAAATCTACTGATCTCTGCTCTTGAACTGACTCTCCAGAAACAGTCTAGAGAAGTCTTGCAAGTTCTGTTTACCAGAGCATTGTTTTTTGCACATATAAATGTAAAGGTTGTGCTTCTAACATCAAGTGGTAGAAGAATAGCACTAGAAGGCAACTAAGCAACCTGATCTGAAAATGAGATATTCAAGTTGTCTAGAAAAAAAAAAAACAAAAACCACCATATCAACAAGGCAATAAGAGAGACTCAGAGGGTAATATCAATGATTAATAAACAACTTCCAATGGCACAGGCAGCAGAATAGAAAATAACTTGTTTCTTCTGTTAGTGCAAATATATTCTTTTCAATGGATCCATAGGTTTTGCACTGTATCTGTTCCTGCAATGTATACCATGATTTAACAGCTGCTAGCCCCCTTAAGGCCACTCTTAAAACCCCATCTCAGCCTCTTTTTAGTGCTGAAACACAGCCTGTAAAATTACAGCAGTGTAGGTTATAACACTCACAGCACACAAACCCAAACTTCTGTCTAGACTTCTCAGAGTAAAGGAATTTTACTGTAATGGGAAGACAGTGTAAGAGACTCATTGGTTACAGGGAAGAGGACATACATTGGAAGATGTATTGCATAGTTTGAAATAAGTCTGATATCAGTGTTCCAAAGTCACTGGAAGTAACATTTTCATACTTTCATGAGGGCACTGGTTCAGGGCTTTTCTCTGAAAGACTATTCAAGAATTTTTGTATGAGTTAGACAAAGTCATCATGCTTAAGATCCAGTGTTAGCTCAGACTTATTCAATTAGATAACAGATTCAAAAAGCATTTGAAGTAGATGGACAGTCAGAAGCAGAGAATAGTTGCATCAGGTTTGGTTCTATAGAAAAACAGGATAAATAAATTGTGTTATTATATGTAGTTAATTTAGAAAGTTAATTTATATAACATTATATAGTAAACTTTTTTTTGTAGGGGTTTTTTTTTTTCTGTACTACTTAGCAGAGCTGCATGAACACATGTAAGATGAACAATTGATATCTTGATGACTGCAATGGGATTAATTACTTCCAGACTATCTGCTCCAAAAGACACAAAGGAAATACTATTAGTCCTTCTTAGTGACCATTTGTCACCATATTGTAAAGTTCCAGCAACCCTGTATTTTGACATTTACTTTTCCTCTTTACCTATTGCAACCCTAATGCCTTCACCAGCATTATATGACCAATACTGATTTGAATTTGCTTATTTATTTCTTAGGATCTCCTGCAGACAGGTACATAAAAAAAAACCAAAAAAAACTCATTAAAGAGCTGTAGGGCTATTTTTCCTTAATTTTTCTTATTTTTTCCTTAATTTTTGTAATTTCCTTACTATTTTTTCTTAAATATATTTTAAGAATACTTAAAATTTTATGAGAAAGTGAAAATTAAGTATTTAGCTTATAATTTAGAAAAAAAAAAAAGTCTTAAAGTGTAGTTGTATTTTCTGAAGTAAATACGTGTAATTTTTCTTACAGGGCTAAATTATATATTTCATAGTGTCACTGCAAATAATTTGTTTGCCTGTTGTAATGAGAGAGGAAATAAGAGAGCAAAATAGGCACTCTCTAGTAGAATTATTCTATATTAGTATATTCCTGTAGGACTACCCTGTGTAGACCATGAAAGCTAATCTTATTATACAAAATGACATATGAAAACCCTGAAATGCTAACTCTAGAAGAGATTTTCTGTAGTATGTAAGTAGGGATGGTGAGTGGAAGAGAAAGGAGATAAAAAGATCAGGGGAAAATGATGTAGGAGGGAAAGATAATTAGAGGGTGAAGATGGCCAAGGAGATGTCATAAGTCATACTATCATCACAAGAGACAAATTGTAGTTTTCTAGAAAACAACCCAGCAGCCATCATTTTCCCCTCAGTTTATCACTGCTAGCTGTAATGATTCCTGATTAGGTTCTTAATCTGGAAAGAAAAATGTAAATCACTGAAAATGAACCACTGAGAGGAAAGTGTAAGGGACCTTAGACTGTTCTGTTGATCATTTACATGGCCATGAAGGCAGAGGGAATCAGCTCAGGGATACACTATAGGTGGGCCAAACCAGCCCTCCCACCAGAAGCTAAGGATAAGATAAGGATAATGAGAGCCTTCTCAATGGCACTGTTAAAGACTGTATTGTCACACAATCATGTCATGAAATGTTCTTTATTCTTTTTCAGGTCATAATGTCAACCGTGTTTTTCCAAAAATGGGATGTCAGAAAATATGTGGGAAAACGTCCAAAAATATTGTAAGTAATTCTTTCTTTTGTCTGGTTGGGGGAATTTCTGTGGAAGAAACTCTTTACTTCACTCTTGATTGGTGTGCCAACTCCTCCCCATCTTTTGAAAGACTATACTACACATAAGGATTATGAAGGACCCATTAATTATGCTAACTACATTTTTAGAAAGAATACTAAACAGAAGGAAAAAAGAATGCTTATAAGAGTTAAGGTGAAAGGGTTGTTCAAAGCAGAGAGATGCGTGCAGTTTAGAGATTGTGCCCCACATATAAAATGTGAAAATCTATCTCATTTTGAACCTTCCCAAAGTATAAACAGAAAGAATTTGTGAGTTATGTATGGACACATACAAAGTTTTCCATAGGATGGTTTCTTCTTTGTGTGAAAAGGGCTTGTATCTATGTCCCTGCCAGTATCACCAGAGTGCCATGTTCTGTAGAAAGATTAGTAGTTTTACTCCCTGATAAGAAGGATTTCCAAACATAAAAAAGTAAAATACAGAAGAGACAAATTCATGTTTTACAACCAGATTGTGATTCATAAGTGACTCTTTGGAGTCCAAGTGAAGTGGCAGCTGCAGCAGTTTAAACTACGAAAGTAAGAGTGGCCTTGACTTATAAAACCATAAAAAGAATTGCATGTGAATTAGTAAAAAATATAAATTATATCTCTCAGTGTTTAGCAGCCCTGGGTGAAAAAAATGTCTCAAATATGTGAAGCTACACTGGAAAATAGAGTAATAAATTGTCTGCTTTTAAGAAATAATCACAGATGCAAGAAATTTAAGGGAATGTGTTACTTTAGCTTAACTGATAATACACAAGTAGTAGAAAAAATGCAGGAATTAATGGATTTGGCCTTAAATTTAAAAGGAATAGTTCTTTCCTGGTTAACCTCCTGGCTACCTAACCTGAATTGGCTAAAGCACATATTCTTAACAGCTGTAGTCACACTGATCATTCTGCTGTTAAGTTGGGGCATGATTCAGTGTTTACCTATATATGTTTGAATCTATGCAGGCACTGAACTGAAACACACTAACAGGCACTGAAAAGTGGAAAACCACAGCAAATAATGATGACTAGATTAGAAGGCAATCTTTTCACAAACAAAACAGAAGAACAAGAGTCTGGGAAAATTTCTTGGGAAAACTGTAAGGTGAGACTTATGGGGAATGTAAGTCTTACCCATAAGTCTGAAGGGGGGCGGGATTTGATGTCAAGGGGAGTTAAAAATTGACCAAAAATTAGGCAACCATGATGAGTCTGTTTTGAGGCCATGGGAACAAGAATAGATAGTCCCTAAGAATGGTGTAGTATCTATTTTGTGGTCAAGCCATTGCTTGAAACAGATTTGAACAGGGACTGTAGCCAGACACAAAGTTAACCAAAAACTTGGTGGTTGACTTGGCCCTGGCAATGCCCACAGCCTGTCATCCTCTCCCATGAGATTTGCTGGCTCCTGGTGGATCTCTCAGCTCCCCTGACATTTCCCTACCTCAGGAAAACCTCTGTATGCTGAAACCTACCACTCGCCAAGGGGTACACCCTTGGTTACTGGCTGTTCAATTAAGTTCTCTAATTGAAACCTCACGGTTATTTGGACAGAGAATACGTCATTTCAGCAAGTGGTTCATGACAAACTTTGTACTGATAAATTTTGCAGTCCCAGAGTAGAAGATGAGAAAAGTAGCAGAATGGAATGCAACACAGCCTTTGTTTCAAGGTTTATTTCTTATCTCCATTTTTCATGTTTAAAACAACAACAACAAAAACAAATAACAACAAAACAAAAACAAACAAACAAAAACAAACAAACAAAAACAAACCAAAACAAAACAAAATAAATAAAATAAAAATAAAAACAAAAACAAACAAACAAACAAAAAAAACCAAAACAAAACCCACCAAAACAACCCAGAATGCAATAGATGCAACAGGATAGGCAAACATACACTGTTAAGTCAAAATGATTCACAATGAGCATAGAACTTCCAAGTATTTTGACATGTACTGGTCCAATACCCAAAAGAAAACTGCAGAAAAAATAATTCAGTTCTACATATGCCTTTCAAATGTTGGCACTAAGGCTAGAAAACACTCCAGTAGCCACATTGCACAACAGCCCCCTGTTTCCTATTTTATAACATTGGCAAAGACTCTGTGTTTTTTAATATATTTTTGGCTTGTATTTGTAGGACTGCTGACTGCTAACAATGTGAGGGGTCACATTCAACAGTTCTCTTGCTTAGCAGCAGAATGTGCGTTGCTCAGAGTGCAGTGTATTTGTGCAGCCTTTATAGCACACTGTTAGCATACCTAAAAATACTTCATCTGGCAAAAAAATGTATTCTTGTCCCTGTTCTGTGATGATTGTTTGTGACATTACTTACAAATCTAAAATTGGAAGCTTGATTTTTGCATTTATTTTTTCCATATTTGGTGTATTACTGCAGGATTGTTATCTACTGTAGTATGCCAAGGAGTCCTTTTGTTGTTCTGCATTTCTTTACCCTGATTTTATTCCTGGCTCTATCTGGAACAGAGCTTGCTTTCAGAAATTCCTCAGGAGACTTTGTTGCAATAGCCTTTTCTTGCTCATACAGATAGGCTGCAGGTGTCTGTACTGTCACTTCACTGTCACTGACATGCCGGGAGACACATCCACCCAGTTTTGATATTTATTTGACAGGCAGGAGTAAAATCCTGCAAAATAAAAGCACCATTTTTCCTGTCTTTAAATAATAGTGGTGTTTTTTCCTTAAAAAATATATCAGCAGTGACACCATCAAAATGAACAGAGTAGAGAAAGCCACTTAACTAATACTAAGGTTACAAATTCTGTCTGATTTTTTTTTTTCCCCCCCAGTAAATGCATTTGCAGTACCTACAAGCTATGATACTTATAGCTTGCTGGTAATAATCCATCCATGCTTTGCTTGGCTGAACCAACCTATTTCTAGCACTTTCAGTTCTCACATACTAGTATTCATCCTCTGGGAATTCTTGTGCTTAAAAATACTGCTTCATTTTTCTCCATAGATTTCACCTTAAGCATTTGTTAATACGCAAGTAGAAAAGCAATGTCTCTATACATCTTTAAATGGTTCCCTGTACCCCATTGACCTACTTTTGCAGCTAGTTCTTGGGACGATTTGCACCTTTAAATTCCTAAATCCAGTGTTCTTCAAATTAACCTGGTCATTCATGATCCCTTGATCTCATGATCTGAGAAAAGATTTTTGAGCTCTGACTCTCCACAGGATCTTAAAGGAATCATATTTATCACTACTTCTAAATACGAGCTGGGTGTATAGGTTAGACATCTCTGATATCCCAAGCCTTCATAAGCTTTCAGGAAGAGACTGTTAAAGTCAAAACCCCAGAAAACAGAGCCAGCTGTGAAAATATAATCGTATACACAAATTAATAAAAAATGTGCTTACTTTGACATTTTTAAAGTAATGTTACATAGACATCAATGCATTTCATTTTGTTAGCTTGCATATTAGTAGGGAAAGGAAAATAATTTTTAGTGAAAAAGTCTTTCTGGCTGGAGGAAGCAGGAATAAAGACAACTACTAAGAGTTAAAACTAGCCCGTTATTTTGCCTGAAGGCTGGTCTTACTTTTGTTGTATTGTGGTGGTCCCCAGAGCAGGTAAAAGACTTTAATATAGATTGAATATCTCTGTGCATGCCATGTTGTGGATGATCCCCTGTGTCCCAGATAGGTGCTGCACAGAATCACACCATGATGTCTGAGTGCCTATGCCTAAGCCCATGGCAATTGTGTGGAATTGGATAAAGCACAATCAGAAAAGCAACATGAACCAGAGCAGTCATTCAATTATCTATTCCCACATCACACTGTGATCTTTTCATAGTACTGTCAAGTCCTGAAAATACAGTGGTATTTTTAAGCACATGTTTATTATCTTTGCAATGGAATGATACAACAAAGGAGTGTGGGAAGGAAAGCTTGTAGCAAATTGGGTTCCTTTTCTCTAAGTAGCCATGCAGGCAAAAGGACTTTAGATGTGCTAAATTTGCACAAGGGTTCAAAAGGTAAATGAAAACCAGCGAACCAACCAAACAAATAAGACAAACCAACCAACCAAAAACAAAACACACGAAAAAAAAAAAACAAAGCAGGGAGTGTGGAGAGAAAGGATTATTAAACCACTATGATGTGGATAGGATTCAGGCAGTCTCACACAGAAATCACTAGAGACCAGCAAAGTATACCAGAGAAATATCACTAGTTGTTTGCCCTGTTTCTCCTTCTTCCATAAGCTGAGCCAGGGGAGGTTTAGATTGGATATTAGGAAGCACTTCCTCACAGAAAGGGTGATTAGACACTGGAATGGACTGCCCAGGAAGGTGGTGGAGTTGCCATCGCTGGAGGTGTTTACGGAAAGATTGGATGTGGCATTGGGTCATAGGCTGGGCTTGGATGATCTTGGAGGTCTATTCCTGCCTCAGTAATTCTGTGATTCTGTGATAAAATGATAATTCTTCACAAGCTTCATAAACAGGATAACAGGGCCTCTCCTCTAAGCTACTAACTTGGTAGACAATTAAGAAAAAAGAGGTACAGGTTACAAATGGCAGTTTGGATGGCAAACTGAGATTATTGATTAATGAATGAAATCAGTGATGAGTTAATGAATGGAATTAGGGATGTGTAGTCACAGTTTCGCTGACATGCGGTCTCAGCCTTGTCTAATTCAGGATGGTTCTCAGCTTCCAGGTGACGCCTTGGTGTAAGTGCTGCCATTCAGCTTTGAAACTGAAATCTATACTATAGATTTCTTTCCCTCCTTATTTTTCTCCTTATAGCTTTAAAGAAGAAAAATGAATGGCCACATTGATTTAAGGTATTTTGCGTAGCGTAATACAAGAAAATTAAAAGACCATTTTGCTTTGATGGTAGACATATTTGGCAACAAAAGTACTGGGGTATTTTCAAAGGGAATCCAGAATGTTTCATGATTTTATTTTACTTTCCAAACATAAATGTGTCAGTATGCATAGGCATTTTTGCCTCTGGTATTTGTAAATCTTCTGTTTGCCTTGAGTCAAAGTAATACAATAACACAGAATTTGGAAAGACTATCCAGAGCACAGTGTTTTCCCCAGAGTTTTACATTTGCTGAAAGATACTGCTTAATAGTTAAGACACATTTTTCTCTTTGAAACACTGTGGTTTTTTAACTGAAACAATTTGCTACAAGAGGAAATGTGAATTTAGAACTTCAGGAAACCTTAACCATCCAATTAGCTACTTAAACTACATGCTCCCAAGAACCAAGATGATGCTATTCCCACCAAGTATGAGTGCAGTTGTCTCCCCTTTAGTGTTGCCCCGTGCAACATGCATATTCCATTTATACTGTACAATAACAATTATCATTTCCCCAATCACAAGGGATGGTATGGGAATCTGAAAACACATTAATAGTTCAGACTGGCCTTACAATTTGGTACAACTGCTAACTCTGCAGTTGTCTGGAGAGAATATTTCTAAGAGCTTTATGTTAAAAATGGTTCCAATAAATTATATGATTACAATGGCTCCTTTAAGCTGCTGGTTGATTGGACATTCAGCCAGAAGGTTTCCAATGAAAAGACCAGATCCACTTCTCTTAAGAATCTAATTCAAGAGGGCAGAGTATTAGGTAAATATCCACCAATATGTCCTTCATTTGCCCTTGATATGAGGAAGTTAATGAAGCACTTCCCAGGGCCAGAACGTCACTTTCCAGCTTCAGAAAGAACTGCTTTAAAAAGATGGTGTTTTTAAAAGGAGAGTTAAGTGCTTTTACCAGGCAGTGAGATTTCCTCTGCCTACATTTGCATCTCTACCTTCTGTTTATCAGATCTCCCATAAGACAAATAGAGTCATATAAAAATCATAACAACTGAAAGCTCTACCCTGAGCTGAGATATATTGCTTTCTATGGGTTTTGTTTGGTTGGTTTGGTTTGTTTTTTGTTTTTTGTTTCCTTAAAAAAAAAGACCTCCCTCTTTCATAATCTTGTTGGCAATTTTTAGCTCACAAAAACTAACTCCACAGAAGGATTAGCATGTAGGAAGATAGCTGTGAGGGAGAGATGCAGATGACTGAGTTGCAGACATACAATGGAAGAACAGTGGTACAAAAAGATCCAACAAACATGGGAAATACTACAGTAAAAAGAAAAGTGAAGGTTTAATCAAATGGGAAAAGAAAAAAATGAGCTAGTGAAGAACCCCTCTTCAAATGTGTCTTTTTGCAACCAAAACTTCCTAGAGTACCTCTTTATTTGCTTTTATCTTCCAGCAAATTTGGGGGAGGCTTATTTCATTTATCAGTCTTTAATGTACAAAAATTTATATTCCCATATTCAATATGTCAATGGGATCAAATATCTAAAACATTGGGCTAAATCTTTATAGATTTTTAGTAAATCAGACAGACTCATTGTAACCTCCAGCCCATTAAAGGGAAACCTGCAAAATGTTGTTCTGGGGTTTTTTTCCTTCATTAAGAAAAGAAAAATACATAATTCATGTGTTCCAAGGACAAACTATACTTGTCTGATAAGTTTTTTTTTTTGGCATTAGTTTCACATTTGATGCCAAATCTGCTCAGGTCTGCTCAGCATCCCCTGCTTGTATCTCCTCATTCCTCCTCCCAAGTTTTCCACTTCTCTTAAGAGTCTTCTGCAGGAACATTTATTTGTGCAGTCACATAAGTGATACTAGAGAAGCAATAACTAGACTAGCTGCAAAATAACATCTATTTGCAGAAATATTTTTCAGTTGTATGAACTCCCTGAACTGTTCCAGCATATCAGTAACTGTGCTGACACAGGACAGGGATTGTTTGAGCTAACACTATAGAAGAAATGTACATGGAAGCACAGTTTTAAGACCTGAATTCCTTCCTATTTGTAGCTCTAGTATGACTTTATGCAGTCAACACACCTATTCCCATGCAATCAATAATAAAGGTACTACAGACAGTTTATGATGCTGATAGTAAAGCTCCCTGCAAGATTCTGTTAAGCTCTGTTGGGTTATTTTATTCTTTTTGCATCATACTGTACTTCTCCTATGCTTATTCCTGTCCTATTGCATTGAACTACACTTTAAAAAGTTCAGTTTGGATTGTAACTGGTCTGCCTGTAAAATGGTCTTTTTTTATCCCTTGAGATACTTGCTTGGTTGGTTAAAAAATCCTACATATCCAGGATTCACAAAGAAATGAATAGATATTTTTATTTATAAGGAATTTATCAACATAGCAGAAAAATAATTTAGAAACCTAAATTGCATAGAAACCTCTGAATCACAACTAAGCAAAGCACAGATTTGGGATAACATTTATTATGAGAAGAAATCCACAAGACAGATAAAAATTACAATAAAAGTGAGAAATCATGAAATAAATTATTACAGCAGGCTCTTCTCAACTGTGCAAAGAGTAGTTCATAGGTCAGGGATGATTAGAGGGAACATTTTAGTGAGCTCAGTTGCCTAAACATGGTGCCACCAAAGATATTTACGGTATTGTCTGTACAGATTCTGTACAAATGGCTGTATCTCCCAACCTTCTAAGGATATTTCAGGTAACCTAACACTTGAAGTGGCACTAGATGTCTATGTTTAAGCACGAGAACTGCCACCTTTATGTTCATGGAGTAATTAAAAGATATGTTTTCCAGTAGATCATAACATCTAATCACTTTGGATTTTCATTCTTCAGCAGCAGAAACATACACAGCATCTGGTTTTATAGAAAAGGCAACTCTCATCAAACCCTTCTTAAATATTGTCTCAGAACCTTCCCATGTTTTAGCTCAGGGGCTATTTTTCAGACACTGACTAGGGGTCTCCTCAGGAAGCATTACCACCCCTGCTGCAGAAGGAATGGTCATAACCAAGGCACTACCAGATGACCTTTTTCTGTCTGGGTCATCTCTTCCTGCACAGAAGTCACCAAAACATTTAAGGAAATAACCTTTAACCAGTGGGAACAAGGAAGTGCAGAGTGTGGGATGTGGGAGGAAGCAGCAAGTATCTGATGAGACAAATGGGAAAAACATCTGAAAAGGACAGACTTAATGGAAAATTAGGAGAGCTAATGTGCATTTAGTAAGGGAAAATCCAAGACAAGGAATAGAATCTAGGGCTGAGAGAAGGCTGGAGGTTTGGAGGGAAATTAAACAGCTTGGGAGTCCAGGTAGAAGAGCTGAGTGCAAAATGCAATATTCAGAGCAAATATGGTAATGCTTAGCATAGTAATATGGTTGTCCTATCCACCTGCTGCATGTATTAGTGAATAAAGAATTGTTCTATGCTTTAAATTGTTTACATCCTGCTGGCAGAATCCCTTTCATAGAACAAAAAGACACTTGAACAAAAATGTTCCAGTGAGAGAGGGTCATTCTTCTCCCTCCGTGTTTCCATCATCAATATTACTTTATATCTTACAGGTTCCCAAGTGGGCCAGGAGCCTTTTGGAGGCTTTCTCGTTTGCAGGATACACTACACAGACCTTTCTGCATCCCCAGGGAGTCTTTTTCATTGTGTTACCTCTGACGATTTGCTCAAATTAGTTGCTCTTCTGAGTCTTTTCCTGTTCTCTACTGTGCTGTTAAGACAGTTCTGGCTGTGTTTCTCACACAATTAATCTCCTCTTTTCATGGATGGCCCACCTTCATGCTCTGGAAACTTCTTTACACAAACATTTGTCAGTTTTTCTCAGAAGCAATGTCTCCCTCTTTCATATATTTACACCTCACTTTCTGTGCAGCTATCAGGACAGCACAAAGAAGCAATATTTTTAACAGAACAGAAGCCAGTACACGTCATAGACCACAAAGAAAGCAAGCAAATGTTTTCCAAAACATTGTTTAAGGATTGGATGAATCCTTAGCTTTCTGTTGTGTCAACTCTAACCTGAAGTAATTTCTTTCCATACCTGTATGTTTGCATGTATGCCCACATTTATGTTATTGATCCAATGCAGCCTAAAGCAAAAGGCTTATGTAAACTTCTCTGCACCATTAAGCTTTCTATATCGTAGGATGTCTAACAGCTAATGGCATCAAAAATTAATATTTGCTTCCATAAAGTACTGCTGGTACCTTATTATTTTTTTTCCTTTAAACACCATCATGTTTTGAAACAGCTGTTCTTTCAATGTGACATTTTCTCTATGTTTCATTGTTCCTGCAAATTAAGTGTGTATAAAGAGTTTATTTTTCTTGTGTTCATTTAGTTCTACTGCCTCATAATCATAGCATAGCATATAACATAATCATAACAGAGGAAATGCAAAATATAAACAGTATAGTTAGTAAGCGAAATAAAATTTAAAATCTTCTGTACTCTTTCAAGTTGATTCTTAGTGTAAAATTATGAAGCACAGAAGAAGATGCTTTTGTTGGCAATAGAAAAAGTATGGGAATGTTCACATTCATTTTGGTGTGCAGCCTTTGATGTTCCGCATTTCTGAATCTCACGCTGCAGTGCCCAACTCACTCAGGGGATTATTTTCCACAGCAGACAACACTAGGGTGTACACAAGAACTCTCCACGTGTGAGAACCTTCCTTAGCAGTACTCTGCTTATAATTAGCAGTACTCTGCTTATAATTAGCAGTACATGCATCTTGTCAGTTGTGCTTTCCCTGCCTTTCTGAGAGACCTCCATCCATTTTGAAACATTCTTTATAGCCTAAAAAGAAAAAGACAATGCTTCAGTGACACAGAATCAGGTCCCAGAATGCTGAGGTATTTGTTAGTAGAAGAGGTTTGTTAGTTCATTGCTGCTGGATCTGATGGAATCATGGCAAACTGATGCTTCAAATGTAAGAAGATGAACAAGAAAAAGTCTGAGGCAGCTCATAAAATATTTTTGCAATCTAAAAATCTGGACCAAGTTTTTTACTGGAAGAAACCCATGGTATCACTGGTAATCTACGACCATCTAAGTCTCAGAACTGGCCTGCATGTGAACCACAAAAGGATGGATCTTTAATAGCCAAAACTTGAGGTTCTGGGCTGACTTTGTCATTGGGAGTCAAGGACAGAAATGAGCTGTAAAGGCCCTCCTGAAAGATTGTTACATTGCTACTAAATTGTTTTCCACAGCCAACATCTCTTCTAACACCAGTCAAATCCTTGCTTCTGGACAGAGGCCAGCTCTGTGAATGAATGTATATCTGTCTGTCTGTAATTACAGTTTTCCAAACCTGAGAGCTGGAAAAGTGAGGGTGGAGATAGGGGCTGTGGTGTGTGGACATAGATTGGGTACTGTTGTACACTAAGAGAAGCATCACAAGTTACTTTGGGAACCATTCCAGAACACGTCTCTTGCTAACTATGAGTAAGGATGCCCGTCTCTTTTAATTTCATTTTAACACTAAAATACTAGAAGTGGAGTGGTTAGAAGTTAAAATCCTCCTGTCTTCAAACCTTAGAAAGTTTTATTTCTGGCATTAATTGCACACTCTATGAGAGGGCTGAAGATTTACCTCATACCATGAGTATAAATAAGAAGCTTGAAGAGTTGTGCAGTTTTTTAATCTGCCTACTTCTGCAACACTAGTTGGAGTGACCAACCACTAGATCTGCAGCTGCTCATATTGATCAGCAAAGCACACAAACTCTTCTTGAGAGTGAGTTTTATCCATCCTAAAGCAAATGTCTGAGGTCTCATTAAGTGCAGGAAGAGTTCAATTCCCCTTTCTAGTTAGCCCTTCACTCCAGCCTTTCCATAGAAATATAAAGAAACAATAGCTGTACTTGTAACAAAAACTTCCTTAGAAAAAAATAATCGGACTTCTCGAGGAGTATTACTATAAGTATTTATTGCATGTCATCCACAGTGCTTTTTTTTTTTTCAATAAAATCTTCACTGGCCTTAGTTAACAGACTTGGTAGCTGCAGAGATACAAAACTGGAGACTGAAAAGTTCAGTGTTTTCCTCTTATATGATTTATGCTTGTTGATCAGTTCAATTTGTAGAGGCTGTTCATCTTTTTCTTCTTGTTCTTTGCTTCCTAAACATATCTGTCTTCTGTGAGTGTCATTATCAGTGAAGGCACAGCCAGTACATCTGTGAGTTAGTATCTTTCCACTTCAGTAAAACACACAGCATGATAAATTATGCAGGACCAAAATATTTATAGTCCATCATTTAAAACATATTAGAAATATGAATTATTTTTTTTTACAATTAAACATCTGTAATCCAGATTAAAGTGAGGGACTAGATGATCATATTTGTTCTTAGAGACTATCCTCCTGATTCTGGAAACATGGGTTAAAAATCTCCCAAACAACAAACTTATTTTCAAACAGGGGCAAAGGAAGACTGAGGAAGAAAGGAAAGTTATAGGCAACTCTCCTGGGTGGGTTAAGAGCAGTGGGTAAAGAAAACTTCTCCAACATTTCAGTATTTCCACTTATTCTCACAGTCAGAAAGAGGTACAGCAGGGTGAAAAAAAAATTGTTTCACTCAGAAAAAATCCATTATAGGAGTTCTGGAAATGGAAACTTCCAACATCAAATATATTGATAAATAATCAATTTTGACAATAAAGGATTGTACCAGTTGCAGGTGTCCAGGTGCTGGCAGCAGCAGCAGCATTGGCTGGGTGTTGGAGGGGTGCCGCAGGAGCAGTCCTGTGCAGACAGTCAGTTCCAGCTGGCTCCAGCAGCCCCACCACAGGGCACAGCTGACCCTGTCAAGAAAATGTTTAATAGAAACTTATTGATCAAGTTTAGAAATAACACATTTAATAAGCACTGGTAAAGTGGGAATGTAGCTTTTCCTATGGTTAGGATATTGCTCGATTGCTCCTTGAAGTACATTACAAAATTCTACTAGACAATTTTTATAGAAATTCCTGTCAAATTTATCTAGCCACTGGTTGGTGCTTTTCTTCTTATCCTTGTCCTAGGTTTGGCCAATAGAGATTTAATTTTCACAAGAACCTGGGAGGTGACACAGCCAGGACTGCTAACTTAAACTAGCCAAGGGGATATCCGCTACCATATGATGTCATGCTCAATATATAACTGGAGAAGCTGGCTGATGGGGGGAGGGATTGCAGCTCTGGAAGAGGCTGAGCATCAGGTTCCAGGTGGTGAGCAATTGCATTGTGCATCACTTGCTTTATACATTCTTTTGTTTGGTTGGAGTTTGTTTGTTTTTTTGTTTGGTTTTACTATTATTATTTTTACTTCTTTTCTCCTCATGTTCATATTTCAACACATGAGGTTTTACCTTTTTCTTCTGAGTGTCCTCCCATTCCCACCATGGAGGAGGAGTGAGCAAGTGGCCATATGATGCTTAGTTGCTGACTGGGCTTAAACCATGACAGCCATTCAGGATTTAATAAGATTTTATGCAAAGCTTGCTGCTGAAGTAGATCTAAGGAGGTCACTTAGTGGAAGAAAGGTCATTTTGACAATAAGTGGGAGCCCCTTCTGTTCATGACAAGAGGCAAGTAACAGTTAGCTACTAGTTATCAGATTTCCTGATGAATAAAACATTTTAGAATAAAGAGACAAGTGTTTAAAACCTCTCCTATCCTGAAAGTTAAGATTGTAAATTGAGAAGTTTATTTAGCCTTACCAAAAATGCAAGCAGTTGGTGATAGGATGGACAGAATCAGGAGCTGTCCACTGTAGATTGTGCAAAGCTGTCACAGTCAGGCACAACCTTGCATAACTTTTCTGGCTTTACTGATGGTAGGTGACTGAAGCACTCTTTTCAAGTGCTTCTGATGGTCTGCCCTTTTTTTTGAGGAAATTTCCATGAGAATCACAAGAATGCTTGTGAAACACAAGCTGGTAGACAAGCACCAGCTGTTTCTGAACAGTTTGCTTTACTTTGGCAGATTATTTTTTGTTTTATTGTTTTGATGAGTTCTGTATGTACTACTAATCTATTCTCTGATAAGTTGGGCACCAATAAAAATGTCATTGTCATGGGCTAAGGTTGGGCTGACCACTAAACGAGTGACAGATGTTCTCTATTAGTTCCTCTCCCTTTCCAGAAGGGAATAAGGGAGAGAGACGTGTGAGCTAGAAAAAGCCTTAAAATAGCTTTACTAAAACTGTAAAATAAGAAGATAATAATGTTAGTAAGAAAATAATTAAATATATACAAGACCAATATTGAATTGCTCCGATGACAATCAAACCATTAATGATGCTGAAGGGCAGGCACCGGGGAAATGCTAGACCGGACACTGTGGCAGACAGGAACTCAATCTGGGAACTGTTGAATGAATGCACTGACTGAGACTGAAGACAGGAGAATGGACAGAGTCCTCCTCAGATGCTGGCCATTGAAGAACAGAGTGTGACACTCACTTGACCTCAGCTTTATACCAAATATGACATATATGGGATGGAATACCTCATTGGTCAGTTTAGGGCCACCTGTCCTACCTGCTCCTCCCCTCCTCCCTGCAGGTGTGGCCTTTTAATTGCTGCCCTCCCTCTCCCCCTCAACATGCTACACAAGATTTAGCAGTGACCTTGGTCTCCACTGCAGCAGGTATAAGGAAGAGCCTTTTTGCACACCAATCCTTGGTAGTAACTGTAAAAATCAAGTGTTATCACTTCTGGAAACAAACACTATCTGCAAAAACATACTGTTAACCTCAGAAAATGCAGTTACTTAGAACTTATAAGAGACTTAGGTGAGAAATAAAATCACTGAACAGAGAAGTAGGTCTGTTTTAGTTCAAACCAGGACATCCTGTTTGCTAACAAGAGGAGCTCTTCTGATAGAAGAAATGCACAGCATAAAGGAAGCATAAACGTTTGTCAATTTCTGTCTGTTAGCATAACATTCACTATTAACTTTTAAATTCTATTTGGTGGTCATATTAAGCATTTCATACACACATGCTGCATTTACACATTTTCTATCCTTATCTGTATTCCAGAATGTCTAATTATTTGCACTTTGCAGTTATCTGCATATATATATTAACATAATATTACCCATTTCCAAGTCCATGGGAATATCAATAAGTCACTTTGAAGACAGTATGAAGATGGGAATTTTTTGGTAGGGTCTACATTTTCTTTGCTATGTTCTGCTTTCTAGATGTCTATTCTCAGGATTGTATTGTAGGAGCTACATTTTAAAAGCTCATTATCTATGAAAAATGTATATATTTAATTGAATAAAAGCCCATTTAGTTAACCAGGTTTAGGTTTAACATAACTAATTTATCTGAGCACGTATAAAAATTTATTCTGGTAACTCCTTCACTCTTTAGAAAAGCAGTTTCACTACTGAAATTTGCCCATAAAGCTGCTTATGTTGTCAATTCTTTTTAAAGCTGTAGAAATGGCAGTATACTGCTGTCAGGATTTAACCCTGGCCAGAAGCTAAACTCCACCCAGCCATTCACTCATTCCCTCAAGTGGGTTGGGGAAGAGAACTGGAAAAATAAAAGTGAAAGAATTCATGGGTTGAGATAAAGACAATTTAATAGATAAAGCAAAATCTGTGCACTCAAGGAAAGCAAAACAGGGAATTCATTCACTACTGCCCATTGGCAGGCAGGTGTTCAGCCACCTCCAGGAAAGCTTGGCTCCATCCATCACATGTAATGGTTACTTGGGAAGACAAACACGATAACTACAAATGCCCTTCCTTCATCCTTCCTCCCCCCAGTGGTTATTGCTGAGCATGATATCATAGAATCATAGTCTCAGTTGGAAAAAACCTTACAGATCATCAAATACAATCATTAACCTAACACTGCCAATCCCAGCACACTCTCACTCATCATATGGTCTACAATATCCCTTTGGTCAGTTGGGGTCAGGTGTCCCAGCTGTGTCACCTCCCAACCAGTGCACCCCCAGACTACTCACTGTTGGGGTGAGCTGAAAAGCAGAAAAGGCCTTGACTCTGTGTAAAGTGCTGCTCAGTATCAGATAAACATCCCTGTGGATAACACTGATGCAGCACCAACACAAAACATAATCCCATACAAGCTATTATGAAAAAAAAATTAACTCTATTCCAGCCAAAAACAGTACAGGCACAAAATTTTAACAGGCAGGTCATTGGCATTTTAAGAATTTCAAAACTTAATTCCAGTAATTCTAAGTGCCTACCTTTGAAGGCTCTGTTTTTGTTGATATATCTCAATTTACACTGCAAAATCATGCATTTTGCAGAATGCATAATCTACATACATAAACACCACCTGTCATAAGTGAAAATCACATTGCAAGTATGATCACAAAAATGCTGACAAACCAGAAGCCCAACTGCAACTGTTAGAAATAAAGATGTGACTTGAGTGCTGGTTTTCCTGGGGTTTGGTTTTTCTTTTTTTGTGTGAGTGTGTGTGTGTGTATTTTTTGGTTGTGGGTTTTTTTTGTGTGTATGTTTGTGGGGTTTGTTTGTTTTACTTTGTGGTTTTTGTTTGTTTGTTTGTTTGCTGGGGGGGGGGTGTTGATATTGGGTGGTGGTGGTGGTGGTTGGTTGGTTTGGTGGTGGTGGTTTTTTCCCAATAAAATCTACCTTTTAAATCTTTTGTTAGAAAAAAAGAAGGAAAATTAAGAAACAAAAAACCCCAATACTCATGTGTCATTCTGCACCACAAGATCAGTTTTGATGTTCCAAGATCAGCTTTGTGAGACACATTCCATAATCAGAGTAATGTTTTTCTTATTCTTTGTTCATACACAATCTCATTTATTTCAGTAAGTTTCCTTTTGTAAAATAAGAGTCAAAAATAATTAAATTGTAAATGAGGACTGGTTGGTTTCACCTGTTGTTAATTCAATGATTCATATCAGGACTTATGATAAAACATTTATTAATTGTTTGTAATTTGCAGTTCAGTTATTCACATGAATTCTGCATTGGCATTGCAAATGGTGTCTCCTGTCCGTATCAAAATGGAAAAAAATGGACTTGACTCTATGAAAAAAAGCATCTTGTCTATTTGTCAAAAAGGCACAGGAATAGATTTTTTTGTTGTTGTTTTGGTTTTGGGGTATTTTTTTTGTAAAATAAATACTCCAACTTAAATTTGAGACCATAAACATATGTTCTCAGTGTTCAAAAAGATGATACTAAGGTCTACTTTAAGTCTACTTTTCATTAAATCCTGTTAATGCTTCCTGGATTTTTGAACCTATTCAACAATGCGGAACTGTATCTGGAGAACCTTAGTAAAACAATCATCCTTATTCTGAGGAAAAATAAGTTATATATATATTAACTCAGGGGGTTTATTTCAGTCTTTGAAAAATACAAGCTAGGATTCTGTACTGAAAGAGTTATATTTCTTATGAAATAGAATGTAACAGTTTCTTCTGTGTGTCTGTGGTTGCAAATGAGAAATTGTCTGAAGAGAAAATATTTTATTAACCTATAAATAATTAGAAAAAGAAACCAATAACACCTTAGTCACAACACTTGTAAACTATTCTTCCCAAAATGAAATTCACATGTCAGGTTGCATCCAAATTGGATTTCAACACCTGAGATAGAATACCTTAAAACAAGGTTTCATTAGGGGAATACCTGACACAGTTCTACTCTATGCTGTGCTAGCATGATCAATGGTTAAAGTTCTAATTAGTTTGCGAAATTAATAAAAAAAGATACAGTACTTGTAAATGTAGCAAGAGTCCAACACATGCTCTCACATTTAAAGAGCAGTTGCCTTCTTCGGCTGATGAACAAATCAGGGAAGCCAGCTTCTGGCTCCTCATCTACTTGCACTTCCATGAGCAGTAAGAGTGGCTGCTTTACGGAGGCTATGGCATATGCTGACAATCACAGGCTGTGCTGCATCGTGAATGTTTCTTATCCAGACCCTCAGTAAGTGGTAAAAAGTGAAATTAATATTATGAGGAAGCCTTGGAATCAGGTTGCCAGTCCTATTTGTAAGCACATTAGCCCTTGGTTTGCTATCCCTTGTCTCTAAACACTTCCAGAGATGTATTTTCCTGGATCTGTCTCTAGGATAATTTTTATTCAGTTATTTGTTCTGCTTTGTTTGCAGTAAATGGCTAAGTAAGGTTTTGGTATGTGAGGCTGTGAGGCTCCAGAATAAAAGAAAACATCTAGCAAGGGAGTGTTTAGGAAGTTACTTATTTACATGTGGGATTCAGAGCAATCTCAAAAACCAAAAGGAAAATCTGCACAGAGCAAAATGCAAGTGTTACTTGACTCTAACCTGATGTAAAACCAATCTTTTCTTTGCAGATAACAGTTCTGACTCCACTGCACTGAACTTCTGATAAAACACCTTTTTATCTATTACATTGATTAAATTACAGTTTAGATTTGCCAAATTATTAAAAAAAAAAAAGGATCCCATAAAAGACTGAGAAATAAAATGTTTTGTAATTCACCTTTAAAAGCAGGCTTTTCTCACAGTTGAAGTGGTTCTTGAACTACTTCTTGTGGCTTAACACCTTCCTGTGTAGGATCTGAAGAGTAAATGGTGATTAAAGGTGACAGAGATTTTTCAGTTCATTGTTTTCCTCAGCACAAGGTTACCACAGATAACAGGTTCAGTTCCATGCTGACAGTCATGCCTAAGATAGAACAGGTTATCATTTCTAAAAACCAATAAAAGTAGAAATGTAGGCATCCACTAGACTAATATTGCAGGCTTGGCTTGAATTCCTTTTGTTATTTCCAGTCAATTTATTATCAGGTAATGACACTGTACTCTCTGCAGTTCTCCTGAGGAATTTGACCATACCTCATCAATCAATCTGTCAATTCATTTTAGAAATTCTACATATTTTCCATATGCTTGCCCTTCACAACACAGTTACTAGAACATTCATTGTCTTCCATTAAAGTCTAAGGATGTTGTTAGGATCACTTCTGAAATCCTCCAAGATATTTGTTTTCAGATAATAGGTATCGAATGTCAGCAGACATTCAACACATAGTAAAAATTCTGGGCTATGGAAAGAATGCAAAGAGGATAATACCTTTTAAAGAATGATTCCTGCAAGCACCATTCATTTTGTTACCTTCTAATGAAAGAACACAGAGATAGATGAAACTGTTTTGTATGGACTTAAATAGTTTAGTTAAGATAATATTTTTAAATTTATTGACTATGCTTGAGTAAAAATAGCAGTTATTTTTGAAACACAGTCATAAATGTTGGGTATGGTTTTTTTCTGAATCAGTATTTGTAATTAAAGTTGGAGCCAACTTTTGACTGCGTGGTGCATTAGTCCTTTTTTTTTTTTTTTTTTTTCTTAAGAGAGGAAATCTTAGTTTAGGCACAGCAACAGACAGAATTAATGGCTTCTTGGCTGCATCTGATTCACATTCAAACAAGTAGGAACCTCACACCTGCCACTAACCAGTCTGCATAGCTAAACTGATGCTTCCCAGGCATAAGCTCTATGTAAGACATCCTTCAAATGAATCATGAAGTCTGGCTTGCAGACTGATGATGTAGCCACAGCAGAGTACACATGTTTCTGTTACTCCTCACACAAGTGTGGAATCTATATTCTCCCTTATTTTTAAATTAGTTTTTTTCTAAGCATAGTAAATCCAATTGTACATGTATACTATAATGTTTTGATATTTAGAGAAAAAGTTAAAGAACAGATATTTAAGAACAATGTTCTGAAGTTTAGGATCTGAATGATCCTTATTCTGGAAAAGTCTAACTAAACAAAAGGAAACTTCAGTGCCTTGTACAGTTCAATAAGCAACAAAACAGTTTGATATCCAATATTTTCAGAAAGTATAATTAAAAAATAAAAGCAGCTCAGTTATCTGTTATTCAGCTATAGTAAAGCAACAGGTGGATTTTTCACAAATGTTTAAATAAGTGCTGTCTTTATCACTTGAATTCTGGAGTGACTTGAGAGTCTGTTTCTGAGTGATGTGTAGGATTCACAGAACCACTTGACTAAAACAGAAATAGAGGGTCTTCGGTACTTTTGAAAAACACATCAATTCAAGTGATTATACCTAAATAATAGATATAAAAACTTTTTAGAGTCACACAGCTGAAAATTACTCCTTCAAGTTAATATACATGAATTCATACCATTCATGTGTAACAAATACAAAAGGAATATTTTTTATAAAGAAAACTGAACTATTGTAAAATCAGCTTAAAACATAAATATTAGAAATCATAGGAGAGCACAACCATCACTAAGAAGTTTTATTTAGCAACTTAATTACCTGTTAAATTCCTCTTCAAGGATCTGAAGACAGATAGGCTAGTTTTCCATTTTTTGGATCCATTATACACTGATGTCATACACAGGAGTCTGGGAAAATTGATCTAAAACTCCCATTGTTCAGTGAATTAATTTTTAACTCTTAAAACACAAATCAATTTATTTAATGAATAGTATCTTATTAGAGAGAGAAATTCAGTAACTTAGTAGGTAACACTCAATATCCAGTGAGTTCTTTTCCTGAAGTTTTACTATTAACAGAACTCTTCTCTTGACTTTTTTTATGAAACAAATTCTGCACCACCTAATTGCTTCAGATTTCCAGTAATAACAGCTTGCTTTTGGAGGACTCTGACCTTCTGAGCCTAGTTGAAGTTGAAAGGTAATTTAGAAAATAGCTCTCAGACTTGATGGTAAGGAAACACCACTTCTTTCTCATAATTATACCTTATGGAAAATTTATATGTTTCTAAATTACCTGTAAAATAAAGCCTTATGGAAGGTCCAGAACAGTCACTCTGTGAATGCAGACAACCATATCCAATCTCTTTCTCAAGGTGAAGAACATCCACTTGCACTTTGTGAATTCCCAATCTATTTTTGTGAACAGCGCATCAGCCCCAAGTTCAATTAATAAATGTAGCATTCCTTGTCTCACAATTTCAATTTTGGAACAGCCTGCATAAAAGAATTTAAAAACTATAAAACAACAGGGATCCTTAATAAAATTGGTGTTGGTTATATGCCTTGAGAGTTGCAAATATGTCTGAAATTTGGAAAACTGTGTGGACAAATGGTCTGTGTTTCAAAGACCATTACAATTATTATCTTATGGAATATTGTGTCTGTCACTAGATTTTTAAGACCAACAACCATCCATGTATATTTATGCTTACAGGGCATTTGAAAATAAAGTCACTACATTTCTGTGTCTGCAACCAGCCAGCCACTCAAAAGTGAATTCTTCTGTGAGTCTTTAGGAATCAGTGTCCTGGTAAGTACTGAAAAAATTGATAGTGAGAGTCATCACACATCAGGAAACTAAATAGCTCATTGGAACAAGGCAGTAGAGGAGTGACATTAGCAGAGTATGATATGAGGGGAAAGAATTCTTGTGCTATGGAGAAGAGCACTAATGCAACATATTCCAGACAGAGAAACAAGAACAGCTATTTTAAAGCAAGCAAATCTCCAGTAAAGGGGTAAAGGAGAAATCAGCAGTATCTGCCAAGCTTGCAAGTGTTTATTGACAGGGCCAGGGAGAAATCGGATGCCAAAGACTTGCTGATGAGCGTCCACCTGCCAAGAGCCAGGACACTGACAAGCCATTGAAAGAACTAGGAGAAAAAAATCAAGACTGAAATCTGTCAGGACACTAGGAAGCATTTGAAAGGTTATTCACACTTCATAGATCCTGCCTTTCTAAAGATAATCTCAGTGCACAAAGAAAATGTGAAAGGGTCTTCTCTTTCCAAAGAACTTAAATTTGTCACTTGCAACAAAGACTGAGTACATGGGAATTACTCACTATATTGTTCCATTTATATAAACCATTATTTTGTTCAGTAACAGGATTTCAGCTAATACAGAGCTGTCGCTTTCTAAACACTCTCTGGTTCATTTGTACTTAACTGTAACAAAAATTTTATGACCTTGTACAATTTCTGAGATAAGGCATTTAAAAAAAAAAAATAAAAAAAAAATATAAACTTATTTTGAGGCATGCAGCACAGAGCAATATGCATCAGGTGGTATCAGGTGGTGTCAGCACAGGAAGGCTATGTGTTTGCAAATGTTCATTGAACAAGAGAGCTCTACCATGATCCTGCTATATTTGATCTTCATTATATTCACCAGTGGATACACTTTGTGCTGATTTTCATCCTTTCTTTGAGAAGAATCAGGCTATAGTTTGTTTGGGGTTTTTTTATTATGGTAGGCACTACATTGCCATAATGCATTACGCTTTTTCCACTGAGAAAAATTTAGCATAGAATATTTATTTTCATATTTCTATGTAATAGATGGAAAAATAGATATATTTCTATTCTATATTTTTTTTATTTCATTTGTATGTAATTTTGATCAACAAATTAAAGAATGAAAACCAAATAACATGAATAACTACTGTCAACATTCAAATAGTTACATGATAAAAAGTAATGCTTTTCAGGGATTTGTTAAGCATGTATAAATACCTTTCAAAAATTATTTTCAACTTTACCAGTTGTAAGAGCTAGAGTTACAAATGCTTCCTAAGGTGCTACAAGGCTAAATAATATTTTATCATCTACAATTATCACTTCACAAGGTCTCCTTTGTAAATATTGAAAACTCCTTTTTATGTTCAGTGGAAGCCTTCCAGATGTTCTGTCACTCAATTCAACTGTAAATGTTTACCCATGAAGATGTAAAAGGGGATGATAAACAGCATCCATCTCTTGAAGTGGTGTAGATTAGTATTTCCTCACTGAACTAAAAATAGCTCTTCAGATTTCCATCATCTGAGAAGGTTTCTCAGTTGGAACAATAAGAAACTGAACAGCTGACAGACACTGTTGAAATACAAAGCCTGGGGTGTTCATTTACCCTTCATCTCTACTATCTGCATTAAAATAGCCACTTAAAGCACTGGACATTGATGACTAGTGAAATAAAACATAAAATTCTTCAAAACTGTACTTCTTAAGCCCTAAAAATGTCTTGGAAATTACTTGAGTATGGGGAACTCTTAATTAACTTTGTTCTCAGGAAAGTATAGTTATTTTCACCATTGCTCTTAAAAATTAGAATACTATTATTGGAAAGTTAGTTGTTACAGTTAATCCTCGTGTCATTTTCTTACTAATTATGACCCTCAAATAACAATAATAGTTCACAAGACATACTATGATATTACTTATTCATTTAATACTATTACAAAAAATAGTGTGGAAACTGATTCCTTTAGTTTTGGGGTTTTTTTTTATTATGACCTTGGATTTTTGTACCAGAATACTTATCTTGAAAATCTTCTTAACGTTTGCTTTTATTTTATATGACAAGTGATCACATCTGCTTAACTGGGCTACTCATGGACCTATGTTCATCATGTGTCACATATCATGTTCTGACTCCAGTGTAACGAGACATGCATGACTCTGAATATGCAAATGCCATTCTGAGTTTGGTGCAGAAGGATTCTTCTCTTCTTACTAACAAAAGAATTTTTTTTACACTATTCTTCATGATTTCTGTGTGATTAATTTTATTTATTTATAGTAAAACCAGTGTGACATAACTCAGCAACTATAATAGGTTCTATATTGTGTCCCACTAAGTAAAGTAATACAGTGTTCTAGGCAACGTAACAACATTCAGAAAAGCTCTCAGAGCTCACATACACACATTCTTTTTAGGTAAATAGTGTTCTCTTCAAACTGAGAGGTTGTATTTATGTT
This sequence comes from Megaceryle torquata, assembly GCA_024611175.1. Lineage (NCBI taxonomy): Eukaryota > Metazoa > Chordata > Aves > Coraciiformes > Cerylidae > Megaceryle > Megaceryle torquata. Next base: position 3,750 of record JANIJG010009441.1, on the reverse strand, counting down.
GAGAAGTTGAAAATACTATTTTACTGTATCATTTAAAATAAAAATGTAAAAAAAGTGGGAATGGGCTGGGGGCTGGGAGAAGGGATCACATTCCGAAGAGTTTAAAGCCATTTTTGTATTAATTTATGTGGGAGTCACACAACATCCTGCAACTGAGAGAAAGGTTTGATTCAAATACTCAGAAATTCACAAATCAAAGTTATTTTCCACAAACACAAAGAAATAGTCTGCTCTGAAGAATCAAGAATATAATAATATGCTCTGTTTACCCCATAGAATATTGACAATGATTAAGGAAATTTTTCATAACAAGATGTTCACACAGTGATCATACAATTAGACCATCAGATAACATACTACATGTCTGTTAATACACTTCTCGGAATAGCTATTGCCTCAGAATAATGTTAAGAAAAATAGTAGCAAGAAAAATTTTACATACATTCATGTATTTAAAATTGATCAATACTTGGTGAGAATTCTATGGATATAGATCTCTTAGGTTTCATTTTCTGATAGGTACTGGCTAGGCTCATTTTTTATGTTTAGAGAAAAAATTATTATCTGTTTGGGTCATGTTTATTTAATTACTCCTATGACACTGAGATTACAATATCTGAGCATTACAAACACTGTAAATTGATGTAAAATGTAACCTGCCTGAGAAGACTAGCAAAGTTCCAAACATTAGTTCTTTTTTGATTGTTTTCTTTAGTTCTTGTTTTATTATTCAGAAGTACCATCACAAAACAAATCAATTATAAAAGCCCAAGCAATGAACATGATTATTACTCAACAGAAATGTTGCAGAATGGATCATTTAATAGTTTATCCTACTCTCATTTAATAGTTTATCCTACTCTTTGTGCTCAGTCACTAAATATGTTTCCTTGAGGTACCACCCTTTTCATCTTGCTGGACTGCTTGATATGTATTTCTATAGAGTTAATAAATGTTTGTCTACTGTATTTGTCTGTGTTTGGGGTGGTGGTGGGGGGTGTATATGTTTTCAGAGTGGGTTCTGTTCTGTATGTAAACTATGGTTAATGGATGCTCTTGAATCATTCCTTAAATGAACTCTAACCTTTTTAAACTGGACTAGGAGAGTGAAAGCAAGATAAGAGAAAACTAGGAAAAGGATGTAGGAAAAGTGATTTTTGAATAGTTTCTAAACTGTTAAGGCCTTTACCCAATTCAACTGGAATCTTTGTTGAGGTGCGCTGATGCTTAATAGGACCACTAGTAGTCTTTGTGATGGAAACATCACAGGAGGAGACTGACACTCGGAAATCGCCACAGTTCCTTTTGATCTGACGACTCTGTGAAGGACACTACATCACAACTCCTAAACATGTTAGAGAACTGTGAAATAGAGGTTGGGAAGACACTGTATTAAGACTAATTATCAATTTTTTTTTATTACAGAATCACAGAATGGTTGAGATTGGAAGAGACCTCTGCAGGTCATCTGATCCAACCCCTCTTCTATGGAGAAGTGGCTGCCCAAGAGCAGATCTAGGCAACTTTTTAATTCTTCAAGGATGGAGACACCACAATTTCTCCAGGTAACTTGTTCCAGTGATGAGTCATCCCCACAGTAAAAATGTATTTCCTCATGCTCAGAGTGAATCTCCTGTGTTTCATTTTGTGCCCATTGAAATTCCCAATCACAAATATAAAACTGAAATTTGTGACTGGGAATTTATGAAGTCCCAATCTCGAATACTCAGAAAGTATATATGTGTATATATATTTATACATGTATATATATACACATGTGTATTTATATGTAGGTATATGAATACAATATATGCATATGTGTGTGATCCAGAAGGTCCACAGCATTGTGAGGTTAATGTAAAGGGACAAACTGAATACCAAGATACTGTAATTTAGATTTGAAGAAGGAGGTTTTTATATAAATGCTTGGCAACACATACATATTTTATGGCAATCCTTTTCTAAAACTGCCAGTCAGTGCAAATGTATTTGATTGTATTAGAGTCAGGTAGAAAAGTCGAGGTCCAATTTTTTTTCAGGTGTATAATAAAATAGATGAAGATTCTTTAAAATTCTGAGTTCATGTTAGCAGCAATTAAGAATCTGGGCATACTCACAAGATAACAGGACAGAAATTGCATTTGTAAAAGGCATCACTATTATTGCATTATACAATTTCTTTAAGCTATATTTATGGTAGTTAAATGATCACAGTATAAATATGTCATCATAGACAACTAAGAAAATGTGTTGTGTTGTGCATTATTTTAACATGTTTACATCATGAAATAATTTATAATATGTTAATGAAACACATGAAAATATATAAAGGTGTACCTTGTGATGTAAATGACCATAAATTGAGACTGACTGTAGAAAACATATGTATTTTAACTTTATAGCCATATTTCCATGAAGAAATTTAAAAATCAATAGTAAACATAATTTAGTTGCATTTTGTGAATAAACTTGTCACTATTGCTATAGTGGGATCCATATTTGTTAAAATGCAGACAAGTAATAATATATTATTCTAACAAACCTGAAATCTCAGTGTTTTTTCATTCAAATATCTTCTGCATGTCCTGTTATAAGTTCAAAGAGAAAACTTGTTTTACTTTCATGCTATTAATGAGTTTATGTCTTACTGTACAATACAATAAATGTCCAATATATTTCTGTAAAAAGTATTCTCGGTAGGCACATTAAATATGAAGCTAAACCAGATCGTTAACCTTATCTAATTTTGCCAGCCATTTAATTCAGTCATTTGATGAATTATTTTCTATTTGCATTAGTGTCAACCACATGAAAATTGTTATTGAATGCAATTTTTATTTGATGTGAAATAAATCAAAGTTCTTTTAATTTGCTAAAAATATATACAAAACTTCGTTGTCAAGAGGCCTGATTGCCATATGAAAAAAATAAGTTGATTTACCATAATAAAGTGGAAAGAGACTGAGAAATACTGAGGTGTATTTAGCCTTTGAAGAATGTACTAAATTTGACTTTTCTGATCTATCATTAATCTAACTCCATGACATTTTATAAACATCAAATCACTGCACTGAGTTGTTTCACAGTAATAATAATTATGTAAATCATTTAAACAGACAAAAATGACAAAAAAAGCAGATGGAAACATCAGAAACTAAAACCATTATTGGTATTTCTAAGGTTCTGAGCAGAATCTCTGGCATCTTTATTGGGGCTGAATTTTGTTGTAATGTTCTGCAGTTCAAAGATGCTCAGATTTCCTTTCTGAAGATTTGTCTGAAGGCATCAAACTCTTTGTCTGCTTCAAATTTCTATAATAAATCTTGACTTTTTAATTTGACAAAGACTTCTGTAATACAGAGAAACTTCACTGTTTTTCTTGTATCAATACTTTAAATTTCACATTTTATAAATAAGTTCAAGAAAACATATCTGTTGAGAATGCAAATCCGTATGCATGACATTCCATAGTTTGCTGCACTGTTAAAATCTCAAATGGATCAATATTGAACAAAAAGTAAAATAAATTAAAAAAAGGTGAAGTTTAAAGAGAACAAGGCTTTGCTGCCTAACTAAACTAATTGTTGAAATAAAATGTTTATTTCTCCTTATGTTCACATGGAACCTCCTATGCTTCAGCTTGCACCCATTGCCCTGTGTCCTATTACTGGATGTCACTGAGAAGAGCCTGGCTCCATCCTCCTGACACTTGCCCTTTACATATTTAAAGTTAATGTTGGGGTTTTTTTT